>JAVJIF010018160.1:0-84616 GCA_038442645.1 Agave tequilana | reverse complement strand
AAGCAGGTGGAGTCGCTCACTGGCACGGACCGCGATGAACGGGGCGGCCGCCGACGGATTCACGAAGCGGGTGAGGGACAAAGGGCGATGGAAGAGGGCGGAGGACGAGAGAGAAGAGGAGGCGCCTGGAAAGGAAGAGGGGCAGAGGGTAGCGAGAGCATGAGGGCGCGGATTCGAGAAATGACGAGCGACATTGAAGATAAAGAGACGAGCTAAACGACACCACCAAATCTGGATCTCGCGAGGGTTTGAGTGCGAGAGAGATGAAGGCACCCACAAAAATATTACAAGTGTGCCATTGTTTTTTTTTTTTTCTTTTCAATTTTACCCTTGGTGAAAAGGTCAAAATACCCTTCTTCTTCCACCACCTTCCTCCATCCACCTCCCTTCTCCTTTTCAGGCGACGTCGACCTCCCCCTCCCTCAGCGGGGGGCAGGGGGAGGCCAGGAACGCTGAGGAGGGGGAGGTCGGCGTCGCCTGAAAAGGAGAAGGGAGGCGGAGGAGGAAGGTGGTGGAAGAAGAAGGGTATTTGACCTTTTCACCAAGGGTAAAATTTAAAAAAAAAAACAATGGCACACTTGTAATATTTTGTGGGTGCCTTCATCTCTCTCGCACTCAAACCCTCGCGCGATCTCAGATTTGGTGGTGTCGTTTAGCTCGATCTTTATCTTCAATGGCGCTCGCCATTTCTCGAATCCGCGCCCTCTGCTCTCGCTCCCCTCTGCCCCTCTTCCTTTCCAGGCGCCTCCTTCTCCTCGTCCTCCGCCCTCTTCCATCGCCCTTTGTCCCTCACCCGCTTCGCGAATCCGTCGTCACTCAGACTCGCCGCCGCCCGAGGTGAAGAGCAAGTAGGTGGAGTCGCTCACCTGGCACCGGGCCGGGATGAACCGGGCGGCCGCCGACGGATTCACGAAGCGGGTGAGGGACAAAGGGCGATGGAAGAGGGCGGAGGACGAGGAGAAGAGGAGGCGCTGGAAAGGAAGAGGGGCAGAGGGGAGCGAGAGCAGAGGGCGCGGATTCGAGAATGGCGAGCGCCATTGAGATAAGAGACGAGCTAAACGACACCACCAAATCTGAGATCGCGCGAGGGTTTGAGTGCGAGAGAGATGAAGGCACCCACAAAAATATTAAAGTGTGCATTTTTTTTTTTTTCAATTTTACCCTTGGTGAAAAGGTCAAAATACCCTTTCTTCTTCCACCACCTTCCTCCATCCGCCTCCCTTCTCCTTTTCAGGCGACGCCGACCTCCCCCCTTCTCAGCGTTCCTGGCCTCCCCTGCCCCCGCTGAGGAGGGGGGGGTCGGCGTCGCCTGAAAAGGAGAAGGGAGGCGGATGGAGGAAGGTGGTGAAGAAGATGGGTATTTTGACCTTTTCACCAAGGGTAAAATTGAAAAAAAAAAAAAAACAATGGCACACTTGTAATATTTTTGTGGGTGCCTTCATATCTCTCGCAACTCAAACCCTCGCGCGATCTCAGATTGGTGGTGTCGTTTAGGCTCGTTTCTTTATCTTCAATGGCGCTCGCCATTTCTTGAATCCGCCGCCCTCTGCTCTCGCTCCTCTGCCCCTCTTCCTTTCCAGGCGCCTCCTATTCTCCTCGTCCTCCGCCCTCTTCCATCGCCTTTGTCCCTCACCCGCTTCGTGAATCCGTCGGCGGCCGCCCAGTTCATCCCGGTCCGGTGCCAGGTGAGCGACTCCACCTACTGCTCTTCACCTCGGGCGGCAGCGAGTGGAAGAAGAAGGGTATTTTGACCTTTTCACCAAGGGTAAATTGAAAAAAAAATAATGGCACACTTGTAATATTTTTGTGGGTGCCTTCATCTCTCTCGCACTCAAACCCTCGTGCGATCTCAAATTTGGTGGTGTCGTTTAGCTCGTCTCTTTATCTTCAATGGCGCTCGCCATTTCTCGAATCCGCGCCCTCTGCTCTCGCTCCCTCTGCCCCTCTTCCTTTCCAGGCGCCTCCTCTTCTCCTCGTCCTCCGCCCTCTCCATCGCCCTTTGTCTCTTTATCTTCGATGCCGCCGTCCGAGGTGAAGAGCAAGCAGGTGGAGTCGCTCACCTGGCACCGGACCGGGATGAACCGGGCGGCCGCCGACGGATTCACGAAGCGGGGTGAGGGACAAAGGGCGATGGAAGAGGGCGAGGACGAGGAGAAGAGGAGGCGCCTGGAAAGGAAGAGGGGCAGAGGGGAGCGAGAGCAGAGGGCGCGGATTCGAGAAATGACGAGCGACGTTGAAGATAAAGAGACGAGCTAAACGACACCACCAAATCTGAGATCTCGCGAGGGTTTGAGTGCGAGAGAGATGAAGGCACCCACAAAATATTACAAGTGTGCCATTGTTTTTTTTTTTTTTTTTTCAATTTTACCCTTGGTGAAAAGGTCAAAATACCCTTCTTCTTCCACTACCTTCTCCATCCACCTCCCTTCTCCTTTTCAGGCGACGTCGACCTCCCCCCTCAGCGGGGGGCAGGGGGAGGCCAGGAACGCTGAGGAGGGGGGAGGTCGGCGTCGCCTGAAAAAGGAGAAGGGAGGCGGATGAGGAAGGTGGTGGAAGAAGAAGGGTATTTTGACCTTTTCACCAGGGTAAATTTAAAAAAAAAACAATTGGCACACTTGTAATATTTTGTGGGTGCCTTCATCTCTCTCGCACTCAAAACCCTCGCGCGATCTCAGATTGGTGGTGTCGTTTAGCTCGTCTCTTTATCTTCAATGGCGCTCGCCATTTCTCGAATCCGCGCCCTCTGCTCTCGCTCCCTCTGCCCCTCTTCCTTTCCAGGCGCCTCCTCTTCTCCTCGTCCTCGCCCTCTTCCATCGCCCTTGGTCCCTCACCCGCTTCGTGAATCCGTCGGCGGCCGCCCGGTTCATCCCGGTCCGGTGCCAGGTGAGCGACTCCACCTGCTTGCTCTTCACCTCGGGCGGCGGCGAGTGGAAGAAGAAGGGTTATTTTACCTTTTCACCAAGGGTAAATTGAAAAAAAAAAAACAATGGCACACTTGTATATTTTTGTGGGTGCCTTCATCTCTCTCGCACTCAAACCCTCGCGCGATCTCAGACTTGGTGGTGTCGTTTAGCTCGTCTCTTTATCTTCAATGGCGCTCGCCATTTCTCGAATCCGCGCCTCTGCTCTCGCTCCCTCTGCCCATCTTCCTTTCCAGGCGCCTACTCTTCTCCTCGTCCTCCGCCCTCTTCCATCGCCCTTTGTCTCTTTATCTTCATGCCGCCGCCCGAGGTGAAGAGCAAGCAGGTGGAGTCGCTCACCTGGCACCGGACCGGGATGAACGGGCGGCCGCCGACGGATTCACGAAGCGGGTGAGGACAAAGGACGATGGAAGAGGGCGGAGGACGAGGAGAAGAGGAGACGCCTGGAAAGTAAGAGGGGCAGAGGGAGCGAGAGCAGAGGGCGCGGATTCGAGAAATGGCGAGCGCCATTGAAGATAAAGAGACGAGCTAAACGACCACCACCAAACCTGAGATCACGCGAGGGTTTGAGTGCGAGAGAGATGAAGGCACCACAAAAATATTACAAGTGTGCCATTGTTTTTTTTTTCAATTTTTACCCTTGGTGAAAAGGTCAAAATACCCTTCTTCTTCCACCACCTTCCTCCATCAGCCTCCCTTCTCCTTTTCAGGCGACGCCGACCTCCCCTCCTCAGCGTTCCTGCCTCCCCTACCCCCGCTGAGGAGGGGGGAGGTCGGCGTCGCCTGAAAAGGAGAAGGGAGGCGGATGGAGGAAGGTGGTGGAAGAAGTAGGGTATTTTGACCTTTTCACCAAGGGTAAAATTGAAAAAAAAAACAATGGCACACTTGTAATATTTTTGTGGGTGCCTTCATCTCTCTCGCACTCAAACCCTCGCGCGATCTCAGGTTTGGTGGTGTCGTTTAGCTCGTCTCTTTATCTTCAATGGCGCTCGCCATTTCTCGAATCCGCGCCCTCTGCTCTCGCTCCCCTCTGCCCCTCTTCCTTTCCAGGCGCCTCCTCTTCTCCTCGTCCTCCGCCCTCTTCCATCGGCCTTTTGTCTCTTTATCTTCAATGCTG
Source organism: Agave tequilana (assembly GCA_038442645.1). Taxonomy (NCBI): domain Eukaryota; kingdom Viridiplantae; phylum Streptophyta; class Magnoliopsida; order Asparagales; family Asparagaceae; genus Agave; species Agave tequilana. The sequence continues at coordinate 80,578 of JAVJIF010018160.1, read as the reverse complement.
CCGCCCGAGGTGAAGAGCAAGCAGGTGGAGTCGCTCAACTGGCACCGGACCGGATGAACCGGGCGGCCGCCGACGGATTCATGAAGCGGGTGAGGGACAAAGGGCGATGGAAGAGGGCGGAGGACGAGGAGAAGATGAGGCGCCTGGAAAGGAAGAGGGGCAGAGGGGCGAGAGCAGAGGGCGCGGATTCGAGAAATGGCGAGCGCCATTGAAGATAAAGAGACGAGCTAAACGACACCACCAAATCTGAGATCGCGCGAGGGTTTGAGTGCGAGAGAGATGAAGGCACCCACAAAAATATTACAAGTGTGCCATTGTTTTTTTTATTTTCAATTTTACCCTTGGTGAAAAGGTCAAAATACCCTTCTTCTTCCACCACCTTCCTCCATCCGCCTCCCTTCTCCTTTTCAGGCGACGCCGACCTCCCCACTCCTCAGCGTTCTGGCCTCCCCCTCCCCCTACCGCTGAGGAGGGGGGAGGTCGGCGTCGCCTGAAAAGGAGAAGGGAGGCGGATGGAGGAAGGTGGTGGAAGAAGAAGGGTATTTTGACCTTTTCACCAAGGGTAAAATGAAAAAAAAAAAACAGTGGCACACTTGTAATATTTTTGTGGGTGCCTTCATCTCTCTCGCACTCAAACCTCGCGCGATCTCAGATTTGGTGGTGTCGTTTAGCTCGTCTTTTATCTTCAATGGCGCTCGCCATTTCTCGAATCCGCGCTCCCTTGCTCTCGCTCCCCTCTGCCCCTCTTCCTTTCCAGGCGCCTCCTCTTCTCCTCGTCCTCCGCCCTCTTCCATCGCCCTTTGTCCCTCACCCGCTTCGTGAATCCGTCGGCGGCCGCCCGGTTCATCCCGGTCCGGTGCCAGGTGAGCGACTCCACCTGCTTGCTCTTCACCTGGGCGGGGCGGCGAGTGGAAGAAGAAGGGTATTTTGACCTTTTCACCAAGGGTAAAATTGAAAAAAAAAAACAATGGCACACTTGTAATATTTTTGTGGTGCCTTCATCTCTCTCGCACTCAAACCCTCGCGCGATCTCAGATTTGGTGGTGTCGTTTAGCTCGTCTCTTTATCTTCAATGGCGCTCGCCATTTCTCGAATCCGCGCCCTCTGCTCTCGCTCCCCTCTGCCCTCTTCCTTTCCAGGCGCCTCCTCTTCTCCTCGTCCTCCGCCCTCTTCCATCGCCCTTTGTCTCTTTATCTTCAATGCCGCCGCCCGAGGTGAAGAGCAAGCAGGTGGAGTCGCTCACCTGGCACCGGACCGGGATGAACTGGGCGGCCGCCGACGGATTCACGAAGCGGGTGAGGGACAAAGGGCGATGGAAGAGTGCGGAGGACGAGGAGAAGAGGAGGCGCCTGGAAAGTAAGAGGGGCAGAGGGGAGCGAGAGCAGAGGGCGCGGATTCGAGAAATGGCGAGCGTCATTGAAGATAAAGAGACGAGCTAAACGACACCACCAAATCTGAGATCGCGCGAGGGTTTGAGTGCGAGAGAGATGAAGGCACCCACAAAAATATTACAAAGTGTGCCATTGTTTTTTTTTTTTCAATTTACCCTTGGTGAAAAGGTCAAAATACCCTTCTTCTTCCACCACCTTCCTCCATCCGCCTCCTTCTCCTTTTCAGGCGACCCCGACCTCCCCCCTCCTCAGCGTTCCTGGCCTCCCCCTGCCCCCGCTGAGGAGGGGGGAGGTCGGCGTCGCCTGAAAAGGAGAAGGGAGGCGGATGGAGGAAGGTGGTGAAAGAAGAAGGGTATTTTGACCTTTTCACCAAGGGTGAAATTGAAAAAAAAAAACAATGGCACACTTGTAATATTTTTGTGGGTGCCTTCATCTCTCTCGCACTCAAAACCTAGCGCGATCTCAGGTTTGGTGGTGTCGTTTAGCTCGTCTCTTATCTTCAATGGCGCTCGCCATTTCTCGAATCCGCGCCCTCTGCTCTCGCTCCCTCTGCCCCTCTTCCTTTCCAGGCGCCTCCTCTTCTCCTCGTCCTCCGCCCTCTTCCATCGCCCTTTGTCTCTTTATCTTCAATGCCGCGCCCGAGGTGAAGAGCAAGCAGGTGGAGTCGCTCACCTGGCACCGGACCGGGATGAACCGGGCGGCCGCCGACGGATTCACGAAGCGGGTGAGGGACAAAGGCGATGGAAGAGGGCGGAGACGAGGGAGAAGAGAGGAGGCCTGGAAAGGAAGAGGGGCAGAGGGGAGCGAGAGCAGAGGGCGCGGATTCGAGAAATGGCGAGCGACATTGAAGATAAAGAGACGAGCTAAACGACACCACCAAATCTGAGATCGCGCGAGGGTTTGAGTGCGAGAGAGATGAAGGCACCTACAAAAATATTACAAGTGTGCCATTGTTTTTTTTTTTTTTTTTCAATTTTACCTTGGTGAAAAGGTCAAAATACCCTTCTTCTTCAACCACCTTCCTCCATTCGCCTCCCTTCTCCTTTTCAGGCGACACCGACCTCCCCTCTCTTTAGCGTTCCTGGCCTCCCCCTGCCCCCGCTGAGGAGGGGGGGAGGTCGGCGTCGCCTGAAAAGGAGAAGGGGGCGGATGGAGGAAGGTGGTGAAGAAGAAGGGTATTTTGACCTTTTCACTAAGGGTAAAATTGAAAAAAAAAATAATGGCACACTTGTAATATTTTTATGGGTGCCTTCATCTCTCTCGCACTCAAACCCTCGCGCGATCTCAGGTTTGGAGGGGGGAGGCGGCGTCGCCTGAAAAGGAGAAGGGAGGCGGATGGAGGAAGATGGTGGAAGAAGAAGGGTATTTTTGACCTTTCACCAAGGGTAAAATTGAAAAAAAAAAACAATGGCACACTTGTAATTTTTATGGGTGCCTTCATCTCTCTCGCACTCAAACCCTCGCGCGATCACAGATTTGGTGGTGTCGTTTAGCTCGTCTCTTATCTTCAATGGCGCTCGCCATTTCTCGAATCCGCGCCCTCTGCTCTCGCTCCCCTCTGCCCTCTTCCTTCCAGGCGCCTCCTCTTCTCCTCGTCCTCCGCCCTCTTCCATCGTCGTCGCTCTCCTGGCACCGGGACCGGGATGAACCGGGCGGCCGCCGACGGATTCACGAAGCGGGTGAGGGACAAAGGGCGATGGAAGAGGGCGGAGGACGAGGAGAAGAGGAGGCGCCTGGAAAGGAAGAGGGGCAGAGGGGAGCGAGAGCAGAGGGCGCGGATTCGAGAAATGGCGAGCGCCATTGAAGATAAAGAGACGAGCTAACCGACACCACCAAACCTGAGATCGCGCGAGGGTTTGAGTGCGAGAGAGATGAAGGCACCCACAAAAATATTACAAGTGTGCCATGTTTTTTTTTCTTTCAATTTTACCCTTGGTGAAAAGGTCAAAATACCTTCTTCTTCCACCACCTTCCTCCATCCGCCTCCCTTCTCCTTTTCAGGCGACGCCGACCTCCCCCCTCCTCAGCGGGGGGCAGGGGGAGGCCAGGAACGCTGAGGAGGGGGGAGGTCGGCGTCGCCTGAAAAGGAGAAGGGGGGCGGATGGAGGAAGGTGGTGGAAGAAGAAGGGTATTTTGACCTTTTCACCAAGGGTAAAATTGAAAAAAAAAACAATGGCACACTTGTAATATTTTTGTGGGTGCCTTCATCTCTCTCGCACTCAAACCCTCGCGCGATCTCAGATTTGGTGGTGTCGTTTAGCTCGTCTCTTTATCTTCAATGGCGCTCGCCATTTCTCGAATCCGCGACGGATTCACGAAGCGGGGTGAGGGGACAAGGGCGATAGAAGAGGGCGGAGGACGAGGAGAAGAGGAGGCGCCTGGAAAGGAAGAGGGCAGAGGGGAGCGAGAGCAGAGGGCGCGGATTCGAGAAATGGCGAGCGCCATTGAAGATAAAGAGACGAGCTAAACGACACCACCAAATCTGAGATCGCGCGAGGGTTTGAGTGCGAGAGAGATGAAGGCACCTACAAAAATTACAAGTGTGCCATTGTTTGTTTTTTTTTCAATTTTACCCTTGGTGAAAAGGTCAAAATACCCTTCTTCTTCCACCACCTTGGCACCGGACCGGGATGAACCGGGCGGCCGCCGACGGATTCACGAAGCGGGTGAGGGACAAAGGGCGATGGAAGAGGGCGGAGGACGAGGAGAAGAGATGCGCCTGGAAAGGAAGAGGGGCAGAGGGGAGCGAGAGCAGAGGGCGCGGATTCGAGAAATGGCGAGCGCCATTGAAGATAAAGAGACGAGCTAAACGACACCACCAAATCTGAGATCGCGCGAGGGTTTGAGTGCGAGAGAGATGAAGGCACCGACAAAAATATTACATGTGCCATTGTTTTTTTTTTTTTTTTCAATTTTACCCTTTGTGAAAAGGTCAAAATACCCTTCTTCTTTCACCACCTTCCTCCATTCGCCTCCCTTCTCCTTTTCAGGCGACGCCGACCTCCCCCCTCCTCAGCGTTCCTGGCCTCCCCCTGCCCCCCGCTGAGGAGGGGGAGGTCGGCGTCGCCTGAAAAGGAGAAGGGAGGCGGATGGAGGAAGGTGGTGGAAGAAGAAGGGTATTTTGACCTTTTCACCAAGGGTAAAATTGAAAAAAAAAACAATGGCACACTTGTAATATTTTTGTGGGTGCCTTCATCTCTCTCGCACTCAAACCCTCGCGCGATCTCAGGTTTGGTGGTGTCGTTTAGCTCGTCTCTTTATCTTCAATGGCGCTCGCCATTTCTCGAATCCGCGCCCTCTGCTCTCGCTCCCCTCTGCCCCTCTTCCTTTCCTGGCGCCTCCTCTTCTCCTCGTCCTCCTCCCTCTTCCATCGCCCTTTGTCCCTCACCCGCTTCGTGAATCCGTCGGCGGCCGCCCGGTTCATCCCGGTCCGGTGCCAGGTGAGCGACTCCACCTGCTTGCTCTTCACCTCGGGCAGCGGCATTGAAGATAAAGAGAAAAAGGGCGATGGAAGAGGGCTGAGGACGAGGAGAAGAGGAGGCGCCTGGAAAGGAAGAGGGGCAGAGGGGAGCGAGAGTAGAGGGCGCGGATTCGAGAAATGGCGAGCGCTATTGAAGATAAAGAGACGAGCTAAACGACACCACCAAACTGAGATCGCGCGAGGGTTTGAGTGCGAGAGAGATGAAGGCACCCACAAAAATATTACAAGTGTGCCATTGTTTTTTTTTTTTCAATTTTACCCTTGGTGAAAAGGTCAAAATTCCCTTCTTCTTCACCACCTTCCTCCATCCGCCTCCCTTCTCCTTTTCTGGCGACGCCGACCTCCCCCTCCTCAGCGGGGGGCAGGGGGAGGCCAGGAACGCTGAGGAGGGGGGAGGTCGGCGTCGCCTGAAAATGAGAAGGGAGGCGGATGGAAGAAGGTGGTGGAAGAAGAAGGGTATTTTGACCTTTCACCAAGGGTAAAATTTGAAAAAAAAACAAAACAATGGCACACTTGTAATATTTTGTGGGTGCCTTCATCTCTCTCGCACTCAAACCCTCGCGCGATCTCAGGTTTGGTGGTGTCGTTTAGCTCGTCTCTTTATCTTCAATGGCGCTCGCCATTTCTCGAATCCGCGCCCTCTGCTCTCGCTCCCCTCTGCCCCTCTTCCTTTCCAGGCGCCTCCTCTTCTCCTCGTCCTCCGCCCTCTTCCATCGCCCTTTGTCCCTCACCCGCTTCGTGAATCCGTCGGCGGCCGCCGGTTCATCCCGGTCCGGTTCCATGTGAGCGACTCCACCTGCTTGCTCACCTGGCACCAAGCGCGATCTCAAAATACTCGCCGCCGCCCGAGGTGAAGAGCAAGCAGGTGGAGTCGCTCACCTGGCACCGGACCGGGATGAACGGGCGGCCGCCGACGGATTCACGAAGCGGGTGAGGGACAAGGGCGATGGAAGAGGGCGGAGGACGAGGAGAAGAGGAGGCGCCTGGAAAGGAAGAGGGGCTGAGGGGAGCGAGAGCAGAGGGCGCGGATTCGAGAAATGGCGAGCGCCATTGAGATAAAGAGACGAGCTAAACGACACCACCAAATCTGAGATCGCGCGAGGGTTTGAGTGCGAAAGAGATGAAGGCACCCACAAAAAATATTACAAGTGTGCCATTGTTTTTTTTTTCAATTTTACCCTTGGTGAAAAGGTCAAAATACCCTTCTTCTTCCACCACCTTCCTCCATCCGCCTCCCATCTCCTTTTCAGGCGACGCCGACCTCCCCCCTCCTCAGCGTTCCTGGCCTCCCCCTGCCCCCGCTGAGGAGGGGGGAGGTCGGCGTCGCCTGAAAAGGAGAAGGGAGGCGGATGGAGGAAGGTGGTGGAAGAAGAAGGGTTTTTTGACCTTTTCACAAGGGTAAAATTGAAAAAAAAAACAATGGCACACTTGTAATATTTTTATGTGCCTTCATCTCTCTCGCACTCAAACCCTCGCGCGATCTCAGGTTTGGTGGTGTCGTTTAACTTGTCTAATCTTAAATGGCGCTCGCCATTTCTCGAATCCGCGCCCTCTGCTCTCACTCCCCTCTGCCCCTCTTCCTTTCCAGGCGCCTCCTCTTCTCCTCGTCCTCCTCCCTCTTCCATCGCCCTTTGTCCCTCACCCGCTTCGTGAATCCGTCGGCGGCCGCCCGGTTCATCCCGGTCCGGTGCCAGGTGAGCGACAAACACCTGGCACCGGACCGGGATGAACCAGGCGGCCGCCGATGGATTCACGAAGCGGGTGAGGGACAAAGGGCGATGGAAGAGGGCGGAGGACTAGGAGAAGAGGAGGCGCCTGGAAAGGAAGAGGGGCAAAGGGGGCGAGAGCAGAGGGCGCGGATTCGAGAAATGGCGAGCGCCATTGAAGATAAAGAGACGAGCTAAACGACACCACCAAACCTGAGATCGCGCGAGGGTTTGAGTGCGAGAGAGATGAAGGCACCCACAAAAATATTACAAGTGTGCCATTGTTTTTTTTTTCAATTTTACCCTTGGTGAAAAGGGCAAAATACCCTTCTTCTTCCACCACCTTCCTCTATCCGCCTCCCTTCTCCTTTTCAGGCGACGCGGACCGGGATGAACCGGGCGGCCGCCGACGTATTCACGAAGCGGGTGAGGGACAAAGGGCGATGGAAGAGGGCGGAGGACGAGGGAGAAGAGGAGGCGCCTGGAAAGGAAGAGGGGCAGAGGGGAGCGAGAGCAGAGGGCGCGGATTCGAGAAATGGCGAGCGCCATTGAAGATAAAGAGACGAGCTAAACGACACCACCAAATCTGAGATCGCGCGAGGGTTTGAGTGCGAGAGAGATGAAGGCACCCACAAAAATATTACAAGTGTGCCATTGTTTTTTTTTTCTTTTCAATTTTACCCTTGTTGAAAAGGTCAAAATACCCTTCTTCTTCCACCACCTTCCCCCATCCGCCTCCCTTCTCCTTTTCAGGCGACGCTGACCTCCCCCATCCTCAGCGTCCCTGCCTCCCCCTGCCCCCGCTGAGGAGGGGGGAGGTCGGCGTCGCCTGAAAAGGAGAAGGGAGGCGGATGGGGGAAGGTGGTGGAAGAAGAAGGGTATTTTGACCTTTTCACCAAGGGTAAAATTGAAAAAAAAACAATGGCACACTTGTAATATTTTTGTGGGTGCCTTCATCTCTCTCGCACTCAAACCCTCGCGCGATCTCAGGTTTGGTGGTGTCGTTTAGCTCGTCTCTTTATCTTCAATGGCGCTCGCCATTTCTCGAACCCGCGCCCTCTGCTCTCGCTCCCCTCTGCCCCTCTTCCTTTCCAGGCGCCTCCTCTTCTCCTCGTCCTCCGCCCTCTTCCATCGCCCTTTGTCCCTCACTCGCTTCGTGAAAACGTCGGCGGCTGCCCGGTTCATCCCGGTCCGGTGCCAGGTGAGCGCAGAGGGGAGCGAGAGCAGAGGGCGCGGATTCGAGAAATGGCGAGCGCCATTGAAGATAAAGGGACGAGCTAAACGACACCACCAAACCTGAGATCGTGCGAGGGTTTGAGTGCGAGAGAGATGAAGGCACCCACAAAAATATTACAAGTGTGCCATTGTTTTTTTTTTTTCAATTTTACCCTTGGTGAAAAGGTCAAAATACCCTTCTTCTTCCCCACCTTCCTCCATCCGCCTCCCTTCTCCTTTTCAGGCGACGCCGACCTCCCCCTCCTCAGCGGGGGGCAGGGGGAGGCCAGGAACACTGAGGAGGGGGGAGGTCGGCGGCGCCTGAAAAGGAGAGGGAGGCGGATGGAGGAAGGTGGTGGAAGAAGAAGGGTATTTTGACCTTTTCACCAAGGGTAAAATTGAAAAAAAAACAAAACAATGGCACACTTGTAATATTTTTATGGGTGCCTTCATCTCTCTCGCACTCAAACCCTCGCGCGATCTCAGGTTTGGTGGTGTCGTTTAGCTCGTCTCTTTATCTTCAATGGCGCTCGCCATTTCTCGAATCTGCGCCCTCTGCTCTCGCTCCCTCTGCCTCTCTTCCTTTCCAGGCGCCTCCTCTTCTCCTCGTCCTCCGCCCTCTTCCATCGCCCTTTGTCCCTCACCCGCTTCGTGAATCCGTCGGCGGCCGCCCGGTTCATCCCGGTTCGGTGCCAGGTGAGCGACTCCACCTGCTTGCTCTTCACCTCGTGCGGCGGCGAGTATTTTTACCCACAAAGACTCGCCGCCGCCCGAGGTGAAGAGCAAGCAGGTGGAGTCGCTTACCTGGCACCGGACCGGGATGAACCGGGCGGCCGCCGACGGATTCACGAAGCGGGTGAGGGACAAAGGGCGATGGAAGAGGGCGGAGGACGAGGAGAAGAGGAGGCGCCTGGAAAGGAAGAGGGGCAGAGGGAAGCGAGAGCAGAGGGCGCGGATTCGAGAAATGGCGAGCGCCATTGAAGATAAAGAGACGAGCTAAACGACACCACCAAATCTGAGATCGTGCGAGGGTTTGAGTGCGAGAGAGATGAAGGCACCCACAAAAATATTACAAGTGTGCCATTGTTTTTTTTTTTCAATTTTACCCTTGGTGAAAAGGTCAAAATACCCTTCTTCTTCCACCACCTTCCTCCATCCGCCTCCCTTCTCCTTTTCAGGCGTCGCCGACCTCCCCCTCTCAGCGGGGGGCAGGGGGAGGCCAGGAACGCTGAGGAGGGGGGAGGTCGGCGTCGCCTGAAAAGGAGAAGGGAGGCGGATGGAGGAAGGTGGTGGAAGAAGAAGGGTATTTTGACCTTTTCACCAAGGGTAAAATTGAAAAAAAAAAACAATGGCACACTTGTAATATTTTTGTGGGTGCCTTTATCTCTCTCGCACTCAAACCCTCGCGCGATCTCAGATTTGGTGGTGTCGTTTAGCTCGTCTCTTTATCTTCAATGGCGCTCGCCATTTCTCGAATCCGCGCCCTCTGCTCTCGCTCCCCTCTGCCCCTCTTCCTTTCCAGGCGCCTCCTCTTCTCCTCGTCCTCCGCCCTCTTCCATCGCCCTTTGTCCCTCACCCGCTTCGTGAATCCGTCGGCGGCCGCCCGGTTCATCCCGGTCCGGTGCCAGGTGAGCGACTCCACCTGCTTGCTCTTCACCTCGGGCGGCGGCGAGTCTGGGTGCAGCGACTGCCCTCCCCTGCCCTCCATTATTGCCAAGGACTTCCCGGGCTGCGATTTCAAACACTGGTTCATCGTCGTGGACAAGCCCGGGGTGAGGGGGCCACCAAGGAGCAGATAGTTGGTTGCTACATAAAAACCCTAGCCAAGGTCCTCGGCAGGTAGAATATAAAAATTGAATAATTTCTTCATTTTGTGATTCTTTTTTTAGTAGATTAAGTTGTTACAAGCTTCTGAGGTACAAAGTAAAAATCTATGCTCTTAAAAGGCAAACATAGTGTCATTTGAAAGTGGTAACAGTTGAGGTTTAAGTGCTTCTGGGCAATTTCCTGAGAGTATGGTTGATTGCTGTTTCAAAAATCTAGACATGGCCGTCAGGGGATGAAATAAAATTGTCTTTTGGGTTAATTTGGTTATTTGTTGTTTTTCTTTTCCATTATCTCCTAAAGGAATTTAACTCATTGTGCTATTTCGATATTTTTTCTTTTTAAAATTTTATATTATAATTTTTGAAGACTATTTTATTTATGGGGTATACATTGCTCTCTTTTATGTTGTTACTAAAGCAGTAGATGATCAAATGTTGTAGATACATTCGCTTTCTCAAATTAAAGTCTGTTTGTCTCTTTGATTTTGTTTAAATAACTTATTCTTTTTTTGGTTTTGTTCAAATAACTTCTTCTTTCTGTGTTGTTTTGATCAGTGAAGAGGAAGCAAAGAAGAAAATTTACAGTGTTTTTTTTGGTAAGTTCTTTGCATTTGGATGTGAGATTGATAAGGAGACTTCTGACAAGCTTGAAGGTAAATGTTGTTTTAGTTTATTTATCAAACACAATCTACTTTTTATTTAGGAATGTGAATACTCTATCAAATTGCTATTAGGTTGCAGGGGGTTATTTGCCATTTCTCGAATATATGGTTTATTTGATTACTACATTTATCATAATTAGGGGTTAGCATTAGTGAATTGACTACTATGTTTGCTTTGCAAATTTGCATGACACACTTAAGTAATTATGAGTTTAGCAATAATGTGTATCTGTAGAATAGTTAAGCAAGGTTTCTATTGTAGGCTTTGTGATTTATTTTTAATTTATTTTTTTTAGATTCTTACTTGTTTACTTTGATTTTTTTTTTTTTTTTAGGTTCCTGAGTTTTTGATGGTAAGTTTTTGATCCATGAATGGTTTCAACTGAAATTTTGCAATGACATAGTTTATTCATGTTTACAGCTCTACCAGGTGTTCTGTTTGTGCTTGCAGATCATTATGTTGACGCTGGAAGCAAATACTATGGTGGTAAGTGCTCTGACTGTTCTCTAGTTATCTTCTACCCATTCTCTGTCTTACGTCATGCTTTATTCTGTTACATACAAGTTCCTTTTTCTATTACGTACTGGTTAATTTTGCTACACCACTTGGAGTTTGAGGAAATGAATAGGTAGTTTCAGAATTTGCAATTTGAGCTTTCATCTGATAATCGGTAATCCTATTATAGTTTGCCAATTTAAATTGCATTCTTGTAGTCTTACGCCTTTGAAAAATGTGGCCTGAACTTTATCTCATAAACTAGATGCTCTATAGTCATCATTATGGTGAAATTGATGTGGAGATTACCCATGAAATTAGAGCACATTTAGGTGGTTCCTTCACAAAAATTGCAAACAGACTTTCTGATTGCTAAGTCTTATGAAGCAACTTGTGACCATATAATAGCTGTCAGGACTAGGGATAAGAAAATGGACCTGGATTGATGCACTAAAAAAGATATGGTATTTGCTTAATAGAGGAGAGTACCCTTCCTACAACTAAATGGATGAAAGGATTTATATTCTAGCAAGCTTAGAAATTTTTGGATAGATTTTGTTTTTGTTAAAGTTGTGATTTGATTTTGTTTTTGTTAAAGTTGTGATTTGTAGTTTATAAGCGATTCCATTTTGGCTTCCACAAAAGTCAATTGTGAGTGAAAATTGATTCACGTTTGCACTATTTTTTATCCATGGAAATACGAGAGATGAAAATTAAATGTCGGTTGTACCATGTTTTTTTAAAGTTGTATGCTTACTATACTAGTATCTTCGGGGTTACTGCAACATTGAGCCACAAATATAGCTCATGATATGGTAAAACTGTGGGTTTCCTTTCCTTCTTTATGCGTTTTCCCCCGTCTAGCTCCTCTCTTTCTTAATTTATAAGCTCCAACAAGGTTAACTTTCTAAATTTCAATTGAAAGGTTCCAAGAAATTCTTTTTCTTTCTTTCTTTCTTTTAGTTTTTGGTGGTGGTGGTTGTTTTTTTTGGGTGGGGGTGTGGGAAGGGTTTAGAATATGGAAGTTTAAAAAACCAGATTAAAAAGAAAATACCGATGCACAAACACGCATGTTTTGGTGCATTATAAAGGACACTCAGGCTGCGGAGGCATGTTAGAACATAAAGGTATTACCCTCGACCTTCACCACAATTTTGAAGTTTTGGTGTAGTGTCATGAACTTTAATTGGAAGAGAGTACATTTTAGGTGTTAGAATTGTATGAGTTAGGGACATGGACTAGACAAGACACATTAAGGTTATAATTTGGGTGCCATCAACTGAACATATAAAACTAAACTATCTTTCTATAGTGAGTGCATCTTCCATTTCAAAGAACAAATGCTGAAATCACATTAACATTGTCGAACCTGTGAACTAAGAGGAGAAGATGGATTATCTTAACAATAAGAATTACAAGTCTGAACAATATTTAAACATGCTTTGACCTGTGACTACAACTTGTGGCCCTTTGTGGCATTGAGGAAAAATGAATGTGAACAAGCATCCCAAATTACATATTTCAAGAGTTTATTGGATCTCTCCTATGTATCCAATGGGACCAGACCAATCATTGTCTTTGTTGTAGGTAGACAGAGTATTTAGTAGAAACCATAGCTAGGAGCACTGGAAAGCCCTGGAGAGAATGTATTTAGACGTCTCAGAGAGGCGATGGATCTTACACTGGACTGGATGCCCAAATGTCATGGAAGGTTACACTTTTCATTCGGAGATGTAAAGTCCACTATAGGATTTATATTTATGCATCTTAATCATTGTCATTCTGTAATTGAATTCCTGTCCATCTGTTCCTTTCTTCTACCTATCTAATTAAAACATAAGCCCTGGAACAATTTCTATAGCAAATCTTCTTATAGATGAGTTGGAAAGTACTGTGTTTTGTTCAGAAAAAATAAATTATTGAATCTTTAATAATACTTTTTATTGTTTTGTCTCTATCTTGGGTAAATGATTAATATTATAGGCTGTCTAGTTTTGAATGCTGGTGGACTTAAGACCAACTGTCCTTGCATATTGGATAAATTGATGGACATGACAATTTGATTTTACTATTGGACCAAACTTTGTAACTATGCCACATGTAAATGAGAGTAGGGTTTAAGACATGCAAATTTTTCTTACTTAATTTGAGATGCTAGATGTATGTTGTAGTAGACACTTCCCGATCTGCTCCAAGATAAAGACGTGTGTCCCATCTCCCAAGGACATACAACAGCCATTCCGAGAATATTCATCCCTCTGAGGAGGCAGCCACCTCGAGGATATGCACCCTTCCGAGAGATTTGCCAACTCGAGATCAATTCCTCCCGACCAAGCAAGGCGATCACAACAACTGATCCCTTGATATCCGCCTACATCTATGGAGTCAATTACGCTGTCAGATCATTTCACATTTCAAACGTTGCAACAACTCCTTTAGCGCAGATCTTTACAGAAGGTAACTAATATCACTCCCACAATCAAGAGCATAATCCAAGCTGTATGAGGAAATCGTAATATGCAGATCGTGCTACTATTCAAATCTGCATGACTCGCACTGCCAGTAAGGACTCCCCGGGTATATATATACGCTGGGAGGTGACGCTTAGTGGGGCTCCTTTTTTTGATTTAGGAGAAGACTTCTCTAAGACCTTCCTTTGGCCAGAGACCTTTTTGGGAAAGAAGAGACTCCCAGACAAAATCCACTGCTCCCTATCCCATTGTAATCCTATGATTGGAATAGAGTGCTAGCTCTGTAAAATTCATTGTAATTTCCTAAAAATAGTAAATTCTCTCCCTCCATGTTGTTTTATTTTCAAATTGGGTTTTCACGTAAAATCTCGTGTCTTCGCATTGTTTTGTCATTCTTTTCTCGTAGATCATAATACAAATTGAGTGTGGCTATATTCCTCCCAGGGAATTTACTGTCACGTTTTGATGCTTTTATTGAGATCTGTCCCAACGTTTAAATTTCTCCCCTACCAAACCCATTCTCAGAAAGCATCTCCAATGATGTCACGCCTTGCTTCTCAAAATACGAGGAAACGAAGCGCGACAAGAGTCGACGACACATATATGCAAGGAGAACACCTCACGTATATGCGTTAAGCCTTAAATAGCTTGAACTAGCTATAAAAATTTGCTATAATGAATCTACGATTACTGCAATAATATATATAAATGTGCACACATGATAACACATGAAATAAGGAATGGAATGACAACTTAGTCCGATATATATAGAGAATCAAGAAACAACGAGAATAAAAGGAAACAAGAATACCAGAATCAAGTACAGAGAAATTCCAGCTCCTCATGATGCATACAATTCATCAAGCACCCGGTCCATAGAATAAAACATCCTATACTGGATGCGCAAATCTAGGGGAGTCAGAAAACTCCAATGAGTGTGAAAAATGAGGGAAGAAGCACGTGCATAAATAATGTATACATATAACTATACTAATAGATAACTGTTGGATAAATAACATGTAAAAAAACAATAAATAAAAGATAACAACTAATAACATGAATACAACTGTAAATAAGGATAACTGACAACACTATAAAACATCAACTGATATCAGAGAAATGTATTGCCTAGCATACGTCTCTAGTCTGTTAATTATTATTAACCTATCTAATGTGGTACTTAGTTATGTTCCATACCACAATCATTTTCTTACATATTAAATAAGATTATCGTTATTGTAACTACTTGCCAATGTAGTGCATGTGTTTTAGAAGGGTAGCGCATGCTCGGTACCACGGTCTAACACTCCGTGGCACTAAAACAAGACGGACCGCAATGCCCTAATAACTGAGACCACGACTCCACACAAAAGAATAATCGGTGTAGCATCGTAATTCGGGCAAAGCCCAATAACTGAGTAACTGAATAATTAGGTAGCCAATACTATCTTGGTTCCCTATGGTGGAACTTAAACTCGGTTAACCTTTTCTATGTCCTTTCAAAGTACATGACATGCTTTATCAGGCAATTACCCTTTTTTCCTCTCGGTTATCATGTCTTATATTAACATGCAATTACTAATTATTATTAAGGTGTGATAGTAACCGAATATCTCCAGCTGATGATGATGTCAATAATAGCTGATAACTCAACTGATAATTGATATCTGATAAGTGACAACTAATAAATGACATTTATCATAGATTACTGGGGATATAGAGCCACTAATAACAATGGTGTCACTGGTAACTGATAACTGTCGTAAAACTCTAAAAATATAATATCACTGATATCAATAAGATCACTATCACAATATCTTATATTCATAACTGAATAATTGCAATAATTAAGAACTAATCATGAAGTGAACTATTGAATATCTTTAAGATCAAACTAAATCAACGAAGATCGAGATCGTAACTAAGTAGTAGAATAACCTCGAATAACATATTATCTATAATGTCTCTGCATCTAATTCTTGACATCAATAAGAAATAATCAACACTATGATGAACTAATAATCAATGAATAGATTCCAAAATTACTTACAACCAATAATTCAACAAAATCAATCCCATTTAAATACTGGTCAAGATTTAATGTAAAGAATATAAATCTCAGGTCAACTCTAACTCTAACTAAGTTTATACATAAATTCAAGTATCAAGAAAACCAGTCTCTTAATAAAGTAATATCATATTTAATTAGTTCTCAATATCCAAATGAATTTTCATCTAAATAATCACTAAATAAATGTCTGATAAAAAATTTACTTAAAATATACTCCTTTTACCAAACCAATCAAACTCAAAATCAATTGAATTGCATTCTAAGATTTATCAAAACTAGGTCAAAATCCAAAATGGTAAACGATTAAACATGACATGATAGAACTCTATGTCTCAGCAATAAAGTATCAAATCCATATACATTAAATATACCTGATTTATGGTCCACAATACATCCAACTCTCTCTCAAAAAAATCATCTTCTGGTATGCATCTAGATGAATAAGATTCAAATCCCAAATAAAGATATTACTCCTAAATATCAACAATTCAGTAATCCACCGATCAAAATATATAATCATCGGAACTTGATTCTAAATCATAAAAATCTATAATTATTTCTACATGCTAGAAATTAAACAATTTAGCTAACTAACACTAATTAAATAGCCACAATAATTTCATTACCGCAATAATTTCATCACTACAATTAAATATAAATCATGAAAAGAGAGCTAATCACTCACTAACAAAGATAAATAAATAGCAGTATAAAATGTAAATACTCGCATGAATGATATAAAAAAAAACATACACATTTTAAATAAACTAATAAAGCAAACACTCACTAGCAACCATAAAAATAATAACACAAAGTAAACATTAAGTAATATCACATGAAATGATGAGAAAATAATACAAATAAAATAAATAAATAAATAAGACAAATGCTCACATGAAATGACGCGGTTCCGGGTCTGAATCACTGTAGGCTGTCTAAAAATCATCGAAGACAAGTCGCCAAAAAGCAGAATTCTAAGCTCCAGACGCAGGGCTAATTATGGCCACCACTGCAACACCAAGGCGCGAGGGCCAAAACCCGCGTCTCAGCACCAAGGCGCGAGGGTCCAAACCCGCGTCTCAGCATCAAGGCGCGTGGGTCGAAACCCGCGCCTCAGCCATCACCGCAGCACCAAGGCGCGAGGGTCCAAACCCGCGTCTCAGCAGCACTGCGGCACCAAGGCGCGAGGGTCCAAACCCGCGTCTCAGCAGCACTGCGGCACCAAGGCGCGAGGGTCCAAACCCGCGTCTCAGCCAGCACTGCGGCACCAAGGCGTGAGGGTCCAAACCCGCGTCTCAGCCAGGGCACCAAGGCGCGAGGGTTCAAACCCGCATCTCAGCCAGCACTGTGGCACCAAGGCGCGAGGGCCGACACCCGCGTCTCAGCACCAAGGCGCGAGGGTCCAAACCCGCGTCTCAGCCAGCACTACGGCACCAAGGCGCGAGGGTCCAAACCGCGTCTCAGCCAGCACTGTGGCACCAAGGCGCGAGGGCCGACACCCGCGTCTCAGCACCAAGGCGCGAGGGTCCAAACCCGCGTCTCAGCCAGCACAGCGGCACCAAGGCACGAGGGCCGACACCCGCGTCTCAGCACTAAGGCGCAAGGGTCCAAATCCGCGTCTCAGCCAACACTGCGGCACCAAGGCGCGAGGGTCCAAACCCGCGTCTCAGCATCAAGGCGCGTGGGTCGAAACCCGCGCCTCAGTTATAACTTCCCTCGTTATGGGGCCAGTCACCGCCCACATAACGGGAAAGTTAGCCCCCATTGTGGAGTGTTTTTAGGGGACACGTTCACCCCTGAAACCTCTATAAATAGCCCAGTTGCTATGACGAACTGGAGACACAGGGAGACACAGGGAGACACGGATACATACAGACAGACAGAGAGATCGAAGAGCTTGACTTGTGAGCTTTTGCAGAGAAGGAAAAAGAGTCCAACTCTTCAATTAACTTGCTGCGTACAAGTTAGTCTTTGCCTACAATCTCTTTGAGATTTCTGGCCGACAGAGCTGCGTTACTCCGTCTGCCATCCGAAGAGAAGATCCCCAGAGTTTCGACGTTCACCCGGTCAACGGAGAACAAGATTCACTCTCCATCGCCACTTGAAGAACC
The DNA here is from genome assembly GCA_038442645.1 of Agave tequilana. NCBI lineage: Eukaryota > Viridiplantae > Streptophyta > Magnoliopsida > Asparagales > Asparagaceae > Agave > Agave tequilana. The sequence continues at coordinate 63,148 of JAVJIF010018160.1, read as the reverse complement.
CAGCATTAAACAAAGGGGAGATTCAAGACTCAACATTTCCCCTCCCTTGTAGTCAGAATATTGGTTCGTTGTAATCTTTCAACTGATTCAAGGAAATTTTATAGCAAATCTCTTTCTTTTTTCCGTACCAAAAAATAAGAGATGGCGACTCCGCTGGGGACTACTTTCGTTACTGACGAACAAGTTGTGGCGCAAGGTGACGTCCTCTATAAGGGTAAGATGGTCGAATCGCTCGTCGTCGAGTTCGACCAGGCAAAGTATGAAGAGTTCCTCTCTTCCGGCTCCAAGAGCCTAAAGGCCCGCGTCTGTCGCAGGGTCTCTACGGGGACTTGCCCCGAAACCCGCTCTGAGATTCTCTCAGGCGCCGCTGCTGTGAAGGATGCCGTGGCCGACCGCGCCATGCGTGACACACGCGCCAACGTCTTTCAGGAGACCCGCGTGGTCAAATTCTCTGATGATCAGCGAGTCCACCCTCTCCCTCAGCACCAGGTCGTTGTTGGTTTCTCTCAACAGCCACGGCGCAACCGGAACGCTGAACGACGGCAGAGGAGGCGTGCGCGTCAACTGCAAGTTGGAACATCTGATCGTCCAACTGAGGCAGGACGCAAAGTCCAAACTGGCGTCTCTGCTGCGCCACATCTGGCACGCGAAGTTCACGTTTGGCGACCCAAACATGAGACTCAACAAGCAGGCTCTTCTGAAGCCCCACTCCTCAGACGCCAAGGCGGAACTGGCGCGCCTTGTCAAGTACAAGAGGCACGCGCCTTTAGACTGAAAACACCTAGAGGGGGGGGATGGATAGGTGTAAGTGCTAATCTAGAAACTAAGTGCGCTAAATGCGGAAACTTAAAAATAATTTTGCAATCACACTTAATACAACACAACAAGTGTAGCCGAATTCCCCGTGAAGGGCTCTGGACTAACTCCTCTTGATTCCCCTTGAATGGGTTGAGGTGCTATGTGAAGCTCTTGTTGGTTAAGTATAAGTGAGGCACACAAACAACCAAGCAAATACAAGATATAGCAATATGAATTATGCAAGGCACAAATGCAAGCAATAGAGATGATATGCAATGTACTGATTGAAGATGCTTTGCACAAAATAAAAGAGAGTAAGAGTTAGAGAGACAATAGATCAAACGCTAAGACAAGATATGTTTCGAGGTTCGAGCCCCTAGCTCTACATCCCCGCCTTCACCACCGTGAAGGATTTCCAATCCACTATAGGAGTACTAAACTCCTCTCTCAACTTTACAACCTCTATGAGGCAATACAACCACAACTCCACCTCTACCGAAGAGGGATAAGGCCCGTAGCCAACAAACTCAATCACCTCTACCTAAGAGGGATCCAAACACCACTCCGATCAACCTCTACCAAAGAGGGATACACAAGACCAAGGAGGATTTACAACTATGAGGCTACAACAACCTCAAACACTTTCTCTTTTCCTCTTTTTCACAAAACAAATGATCCTAATAGATTAGGATAGAAGATAGCTCAAGTGTGGAAATACTAGGTGTTTGGAAAACAAGAACTCAAAGAAAATACTTGGGAAAACTCTTGTAAAAGATAGAGAATGAAAACCAATACAAATATCCCAAATTTCTATTTTCTTTGATTTTCCCAAACCCTAAAACACAAACCCAAATTTGAAGTTTAAAGCCCAAAAACACTTTTGAAAACTTGTTTAAACACTAAACAAACACTGAAAATTTTCTTGTCAAAAGTCTTATCAAAACAGCCCAAGAGATGGGTATTTATAGCCCAAAACAAATATAGCCGTTGGGCTGATCTGTCAGTCTGACAAACCTCCGGTCGACCGGTCGGTCGACCGCCAACGGTCAAAAATCCGACCGTTGGAGCAATCCGGTCGACCGCCCGGTCGACCCAAATAAACAGAGAGCTCTGCTCTCAGATCCGGTCGACCGCTCGGTCGACCGTCCCACTGGGCTGCCAGACGTGCACAGCCTTGTGCACGTCGGTCGACTGAGAGGTCGACCGGCTACTGGCTCGGTCGACCGTGCGGTCGACCGACCAAGCCTGTCAGGCACAGAACAGGGTCAGAAACATGCATAGAAAAATTCTTTTAAGTCTTGTAAAAATCCCCAAAAATATTTTTACCATATTGCATTGATATATAAACATGTGATAAACATTTCAACTCAAATATCAAGCATATGAAACAATTTTTGTATTTTAACATTTTTACCAAAAACAAAACTTGTATTTTGTCAAACTTGGGTTTTTCAATACATGAATAGGAAAGTTAAAATAAGTTTGTTTAGGGAGTTTAAGCATGTATGTATAGAAAGAATATATCTACTATACATATAAACTATGTAAACTTGTTTTGATCAAACTATTCATGAAAACTAATTCTAAAACATGAAACGTGTGTGTATTGTGCACTTGAGCATATCAACTATACTAAGCTTTACAAATGGATCTAAACACACTCTAAACTATGGATACCTAAGTCTTCTTGATGATCTTCCATCTTCAAGTTGACTTGCTCCCAAACGTGATCCAAGAGTGCAAAGGAATGATCTTGAAGCTTGAGCACCGGAATCACCATGATAAGCTTCTAAACTCCTTGTTGAAGCTAATCATCAACTAATATCTTGCTACATAATCTGAAACTTAAAATCACAAGATTATTAGTAAATATAACTACATGAGTTGATCATCATCAAAACTAGAGTAGAAGGCCTTTGGGCCAACATAGACGTGGGGCTCAGCAGCCCTGTCTCTCTCAAGCGTCTCTGCCTCGACGCAATAATCAGCAACGAGATGGTCGCGTCTCTTCTCAGCAGAGACGCCAGACGCGCATCTTGAAGCCACGACGCGAGAACCGCGTCTCTGAACCTTGCATCCAAGCTGTACGGCGCAAGGATGCCTCCCGCCCTCGACATTGCGAGACTAATCTCTTTGATCCTCCTCCCACGGATCTGAGAGATTATTTGAGAAAGAAAAGAAGTGCTAATCAAGTCACTTCGTCATGTTGCTGCCAACGGCTTATCACGATGCTCTCCGAGTGCCGTTGCAGTTCAGGTGTGAACCAGCAGTCTCTAGTTAGGCAGCTGACCCTGATTCCCCAATCAGCTAAAAGAAGACGCTCCCTCAGGAGGAGGATCTTCTCTGACACTGAATATCCCGAGCTCACTGTAAACATGGCAAGCAGGAGCAGGGGAAACAACCTGCAGTCAGCTCCGATGAGTCTGACACTGAACCGGAAGGAGTGTACCGACACACTCGCACCCGGACCGGGGCGATTCCCCCGATTGACTACAATGCCTTAGCTCGGGGCATTGAGGTGAATGACTCGCACTCCGCCATTGCAGAGTCATAGGCCTCAAACTCTTCTATGGAGAAAGAGGCCTTCACATACATGACGAACACTCCCGAGGAGACCGCTAAGCGCTTGGAACAGCAAGCCCAGGTCCAGAAGGAACAATTCGAAATGATTCGTGCTCAGCAGGAATCTATCGACTCTCTCAAGCAGATGCTCGCGCAGTTGCTTGAAGACAGGAGGAAATCTCCCTCTAGAAAGTCTAAGGGCAAACGAAAAGAGGGAGAAAGCTCATCTTCTGTACATCCCGAGGAGAAAGAGCAACCTACTTCAGATTCGTCTAAATCCTCATCGCAAGGAAAAGACAACCGAAATCATGAGAAGGTTCATTCTAAGAGAATGAGTCGATTGGAGCGACGCCTTGAGGCCCTTACCAACCGCAAAGGCCTCCAAGAAGCTGGAGTGGTTCGACCTTATCCGGCCGAGTGGGACCTGGTTCCATACCCTCCCAAGTTCAAGGCTCCGACCCTCCAAGCATTCGATGGGAAAGGGTCACCGAACCAACATATCTACTACTTTAAATCCCAAACAGGGAATGTAGTAGATAACGATGCTATCTTGGCGCGTCTGTTCATCGGCACTCTGAAAGGGCTCGCCTTTGAATGGTTCATGAAGCTCCCAGAAGGCTCCATCAAGAACTGGGGCGATTTGGAGAAGCTCTTCTTAACGCGCTTCTTTGAAGATGACTCGGAAGTCATAATGCCCACCCTTTTGGCTACCAAACAGCGAAAGGGAGAGTCCGTCAAATCTTTCGTGGAAAGGTTTCAGAATGTAGCACTCCGATGTCCAAGCGGTATGACCCAGGTCACCCTGGTGGAAACATGCCGTCACAATCTCCAAACCTCGCTCCTTGCTCAAATAGGAGTTGCCGAAAGCCGCACCTAGAAACAATTGGTCCAGCAAGGTGAACAGGCTGGGGAAATTGTTGCTCGCGTCCGGGCAGAAGAGAGTAAGCCCCGGCCTGAGAGGTCAACAAGGCGTGCGCCAGACACCTCCCTCCAAACAAAACGGAAGGATAACTTGGCGACAGAGACCAAATCCCCTGTCAAACCTCAACCGGTTAAGGGAAGTGGCTCTTCAAGCCAACCGCGCGCCAACAAGCAGTATTCTTTCAAGGATGAACATGTCGACTCACTCTTCAAGCTACTCAACAAGAGCAACCGACTGAAGCTCCTTGAAGCTAGGCGCCCCGAAGAAGTCGGTAAAACCGACAATCCCGCCTACTGCTTGTATCACAGGATGTTGAGACACCCCACCAAGAGCTGTTACGTCTTCAAGGACATCCTTCAGGCTCTGATTGATGCGGAGGTGTTAAAACTCCGACCAGAGCAAAAGAAGGTGACGGCTAATATGACGTCATTTCTCCAGTTTGGAAGACAACCTCCAACATCTTCTGGAGTGATCCCTGTCCTAAGAGGAGAGCTGAGAGTGGTCAACACAGACCCTCACCAGCAGCAAGAGAAAGGCCTGGTACCTGTTCCCACACCTCGGGGGAGATCATGTGGGTTCATCCTGACCTTGTTGATGGCCAGCAATGGACTACTGTGACTAACATGAAGTCCAAAGGCAAAGCGAAGGCTACATCCTGTAATGTGGTATGTGCCTCTTCTCGAGAAGCGGAAACTGATGTTCCCTCACTAACCGACTCAGAAGAGGAAACAATAATTTTGGCCACAGAATCTAGTTGACTGGTGGCAGAAACCCGTTCAGGGCAGTCATACTTAAAAAAGTATGGCGAAATGGCGGTAACTCCTCTGGGACCCGCTGCAGAGCCAGCCAAGCCCTCCACAAAGCAACCTGTGGAGAAACAGAAAGAGCTTCGGTTTTCCAGAGTTCTTTCGAAAGACATAGCGGAAGGATCCACAACACCTTACCGCTTTGATGTCCTGGCTCAACTAGCCAACATCCCGGCCCGGATTACTCTCTATGAGCTCCTCAGGTTATCAAAGTCGACCAGAGAAGCTCTACAAGAGGCCTTGGCTAATGCTGAGGTCTTCATGACCCAGGTACCGATTAGGCCAAAGGAGGAAGGTGTAGAGGATTGCCTCCACGCCTCTCAAAGTGCTCCCTGCATTACCTTCACGGCAGATGATATGCAGGTTAAAGGGAAGCATGATCGACCCTTGTACTTCACAGGGTATATTGGATCATCTGAGGTGAACCGCGTTCAGGTGGATCCAGGGTCTGCGTTGAGCATCATGCCTCGCAGGGTCATGCACCATTTGGGGATTCCTACTCATCGTTTGAGCCCTACCCAGACAACCATTTATGGGTTCAATGCCAATGGAACCCGTCCAATGGGGAAGATCAAGCTCAAATGCCAGATTGGAAGCCTAAAGTCGGAAGTGACATGCTACGTCATCGATGCTGACACTTCCTACAATCTACTGCTTGGACGACCATGGATTCATCGTAATTCTATCGTTCCTTCACTCTCCACCAAGTCATGAAATACATTGACGGGAGTGGAAAAGTACAAACGTTGATTGCTGAAAGGCATCCGTTTAAGGGAGTCGAGAATTACTTCACAGATTCCCTCCTATATCAGGATTCTGTGGAGACGAACGAAATCCCGCAACCAGAGGAGCCAGACTCTGGTAATGAAGCCGACACCGAGCCAGAAAAAGAAGAATGCCTGTGGGAGTTGGAACCACTTGTAAAGAGCATTAATAAGCTCGATGTTGATAATACCACCAACGATGTAGGCGGTTGGTATATTAATGAAGAATTAGATTTAGCGTATTTTTCTGTGTTTGCTTCCGATTCGGTACCGTCAGACACTAGTACCGAAGTAGAGGATGATCTCTGGTCGGCAATGGATGCTTTGACATCGTTGCATGTACCAGTGAAATCGTCCTTCGAGACGTACCGAGATGCCGACAATGCGTAAGAATCCATATTCATGGTTCCAGCAAGACGGAAAGGCCAAAAACTAATTCTTTTTGGGCGAATCTCATCTGAACCAACGCCCCGTGAAGAATCAGAAGGCGAGGAGGAATCCCCTCAGTTCGGTCATTACGAACCAAAAGCGCTCAGAATGATGAGACGCATGGGGTATGACCTAGCAAGCGGACCCGGGTTGAACTTCGACAAAAGAAGGAGAACGCTATTTTGATCTTTTGTGCCGAAAGGGAAAACACCTGATTATTATCATCAGACTCGCAGGGGGTTGGGCTATGTATCAACTCCGGTCCCATCAGCCTCTGATTCTGGAGGGTCGTCAGGTCACGATTACTTTTCGGGCACGTCATCGTGGGAGTCAGATGTCAGTGTCGGCAACATCTTCAGAGAACTTTCAGTGAACATGGTTTCAACAAGCCACCTGGAAGACGGGGATGAAGAAATGATCCAATCTGATGCAGATCCTTCGATCCAACACTTAAACAATCTTTGGGATACTCGCTTTGAACAGCGCGAACCACCCACAGAAGATAAGGTTGTCCAGATCAATCTGGGAGATGAGGCTAATCCTAAGCCCATCTTTATAAGCGAAGGTCTTTCTCCTTAAGAGAAAAAGAGTCTAATATCTCTTGTACAAGAGTATATAGATGTTTTTGCTTGGAATTATGAGGACATGCCTGGACTTGATCCTCAAGTAGCTATGCACCGCCTCAACATCAATACGGATGTAAAGCCTGTCAAACAACAACAGCGACGGTTCCGTCTAGAAATAATGGAGGCGATCCAATCAGAAGTCAGAAAGCTTATAGATTCTGGCTTCATCAGGGAAGAACAACATCCCGACTGGGTGGCCAACATTGTTCCCGTTGCTAAGAAGAACGAAAAGATCTGGATCTGCATTGATTTTCGTGATCTGAACGAGGCTTGCCCCAAAGACGAATTCCCACTGCCAATCACAGATGTCATGATTGACAATACATGTGGATTCGAGCGAATGTCCTTCATGGATGGTGTAACGCCCCGATCCGGCGGGTACGGAGACGTTACTGCGACGTATATACGCAGGTCAGAAATACCCTCACGTATATACGCTAAGCATCAGTACAGGTAAGAATCAGAGTACGGAAGCACGTGGTGCATTATACATTCCAACACATGAGTACGGTTACAAAGTTATCACCAGAGGTGATCCAATATTACATGAATATTACATCACTGATATGCGCAATTGCGAGAATACAAAGAGATGTACAAGTATGAATAGTACAATATGGAGACTCAGAGTCATAATAAGAAGACTCTAGAGCCGGACAGAGGGGCCTGGAAGGATGGGGCTCTGAATGGTCTGCTGGAGATCCACGCTACCGCTGCGCCACTCTGATAAGCAACTGGGAGAATCCACACGCTCCAAGCTCCATGACCTGGACATGAGGATCCAGGGGAGTCAGATAGAACTCCCCAGGCGAGTGGTGATACGAATGCCAAGTGGCGAGCATAGATAAGCACACGTGTATCGTTAAATCTGAATCATAATATGCATTGAAAACCGTGTCGTGGGCACAAGCATGCAGGAGCAAGTAGATATACAGCATAAGATATCAAGCAGGGAAGACTCATAGTATGATCAGATAAGAGCAGGAGACAGGCAGGTTAGAATACAAGTAGAAAGCAGGACATGAACAAGTATAGTATAATAATCATAAACCGAAAATCCGAAGTAAAATCCGATACAATCAAATCTGGCAAAGCATACTACGGATCCATAGCTTTCATCTTTTATAATTGGGCCGTCTAAGTTCTAGGCTTCAGTATGTGTCCCATTCCACATACTTCCACTTACAACTTATAGAGTAAGTTATTTGGAAACTGATAAAGTTCGATGAATCATGTTTCGGATGGGTCCCGTACATGCCCGGGACAACGGTCCAGGAGTATCCGGTGCTGAGCCGGAACGTACCGCTAGGTACCGGGACTTATTTACGCCCGAACAGGAATAGGGTATCGCAGATCCCATAGAAATAGGCCTAGGGCGTGTGCATACCCAGCAGGAATAAACAGGAGTAGGGGTGCCAGCACACCCCACGGAATCCCTGGTGGCCGCCAGGTGATCCCTCAAGTATGTGGCCACGCGTGACTCGATAAGACCACCATAAACATGATTAATCAGGGCCCATCAGTTTCCCCCAAACCGGGTACAAGTTGCCTTATTATAATTTAATATGTAGTTAGCAATTCATAGGAATAAAAGGATCAGGAATTCAGGAGTACATAAGTATTGTAGATTCAGATCACTGCATATATAATACAGAATAACAAGTACATGATTCAAGTCACTGTATGTAATACATGATAACACGGTAGGATTCCCGTGAGTGTGATAGCCATAAGTCAAGTATTAATATTTTCAAGAGGTAAGTGATAAGTCATGGTATAATCAGAAGCAAGTGTTAAGTAGCAAGTCGGGTGTCAGGTGATGACACACCAGTTGTCAAGTGATACAGACAGGTGTCAGGTATTAGCATGTAGATGGTAAGTATCAAGTAAAAGCATGACAAATGTTAACATATCAAGCCTGTACATTGTCAAGTGATAGAATAATAGTTGAACACAATCAAAGAAAGTGTTAGTTCCAAACAGCATAAATCGTGAATAATACAAGTCGACCAGATGAAATGGGAAAGTCAAGAGGAAAGCGAGAACACTCGCCTAAGTCTTTAGAAAACACAGTGAAATCCCCGATCTCCGGAATCTAGGAAATCAACGCGTCAACGCGTTAGAGATAAAGTGATAGAGAGAGGAGGAAATCAAGAGAGAGAAAGAGAAAGAGAGGAGAGAGAATTTGAGAGCTAGAGAGAAGTCCATGGAGAGAGAGTATGTACAGGGGGACGCGAGTTTGAGAGTGAGACGCGGGAGTCGCGTCGCGTAGATGCCACAAACGCGAGGTTCGAGACCCGCGTTTAAGTTATAACACGAGAAGAACGCGGACACGGACGTGAGCTCCGCGTCGCGTTAACACAAAAAGAACACAGACGCAGGCATGGGCTCCGCGTTGCGTCGATACAAGAACGCGAAGGTTACATTATACAAATGTCAAGAACGCGAAGATTCGCGTTAAGGAATTGTTTGGACGCGGGGGTGAGATCCGCGTCAGCAATCAACAGAGAGAAAGAGAGACATGGAAAGAGGGAGAGTGGGACACAGGTTTTGGGAAAGGGGAAGACGCAAGGATGAGGGAAAAACAGAGAATGAAAGAAAAAGGAAAGCAAAGGAAAAAGAAAAAGAAAAGAAAGAAAGAAAGAAGGAAAGAATGAAAGAAGGAAAGAATGAAAAGGGAAAGGGAGGATGGCCGGCGTTGGCCGGCGGTCACCGGCGGCAGCTGGAGTTGGCCGGAGTTGGCTGGAGAAGGCGGCCAAGGCTCCAAGACCAAGTCAAGAATGGAGTGCAAGTCTAGTATAAAATGGATTTTTGGAGTTTTAGAAATGGTGTTTCGGAGAGCGAACCAATAGCTCGTCGGAAAGAGCACGACGAGGAGAGGAAGATGGCATGGTCGTTGGTGGCCAAGGTGGAGTATGTGGTGGTGGAGATGGTGGAGAAGGTGGTGGTGGAAATGGGTTATTTGGTGGAAAAGAAGAGGAAGAAGAAGGTGGTGGAGATGGTGTTGTTGTGGTTGTTGTTGTTGGAATGGAGGAGGAGATGGAGGAGAAAGAGGTGGTGGTGTTGGTGGTGGAAAAAGTGGAGATGGTGGGGAGAAAGGATGGGAGAGATGGCCGGCCATGGGAGCAAGGGGCTGTTTTTGGCTGCTGGTTTCGTTCTCAGGAAACAAAGAAGGAGAAGAAAGAAAAAGAAATGAAAGAGAAGGAAAGAAAGGGGGGTGGTTATATAAGGGAGGGAAATGATTATTATATGTGGCCATCCAATCAAATCAAAAGAGGCTTTCACAAATGTTTCACAAATGGGACTTGCGTCTCATAAACGAAAATCCACGTCTAGGCAAAATGAACTGGACGCGGAGATAAAAGCCGCGTCCAGAAGTATAAACGCGAGATTTGTGTTTGACAGAAAAGACAAAAAAAGCATGGTTCAGAATTTATCTTACAGGACAAGCATTAAATGCAGTATGGAGAGGATCTCTGCATTAAATGCAGAATTCAGGTCGGTAAAACTCGCGTCTAGCGAGGAGAGAGAAAAGAGAAAAGTAGAATATCTGGATAATATTCCGGTATTTGGGAAAACACCGAAAACTCCGGAAAAGTCCAAAAAATAAAGTAGCTTGGAAAGCTTCCCAAAAATTCTCAAAATAATAAATATTATAAAAAGATTTTTGGTGAAATCGGTTTTTAGAAATTCAATCTCATTTTCAAAATAAAAATCCTAAAGTCAACCGTTGACATCGGTCTACACCGGGTTGGCCGGATTTTGATAAATTTTAGAAAATTCTCAGAAAAAGTATTTAGATAGAAAATGTGATTTTAAGAAGTTACAGGAAAGCCGTTTCTTAAAATTCAACTCCGTTTGTAAATTAAAAATCCGAGAATCGATCAGTGGTACTAGTCGACACCGGTTTTGAAGATTTACAATTTAATTCAAAAAAATTTCAAAAAATCACAGAAAATCTAAAATATTAGAAAACAATGTTTAAAACTGAAATCGATCAAATCAGAATAGCAAAAAGGCCAAATCGGGCAATACACTAGGATCGGGTTCCCGGTTCAGACTAGGGCTGACTCCGAGTTCACGAATCCCAATCTAAGATAAAATAATCGTATAAATAATTCATAAAGTAAAACAAATACAGGAAGTAAATCAAAAAATATGATCGAAAAATCTGAATACGCAACTAAGTATGTATTCCGGGAGCGGGGTGTTATAGATGGATTTTCAGGATACAATCAAATCAAAATGTATCCTGACGACGAAAAGCATGCCTCTTTCAGGACACCACTGGGGGTATACTGCTACACCGTCATGCCCTTCGGACTAAAGAATGCAGGGGCGACATATCAAAGGGCCATGAATGCCATTTTTCACGAACACATGCGCAAGATGGTGGAATGCTATGTCGACGACATCGCAGTAAAAAGTCACGCTAAAGGTGATCATATAGCTGACCTAAAGGTTGTCTTCGACATCATGCGGGCCCATCAATTGAAGATGAACCCCACCAAGTCCTTCCTGGGGGTGGCCAGTGGCAAGTTCCTCGGATTTGTCGTAACCTCCACGGGGATTCATTTGGACCCAGAAAAGGTTCACGCTATCCAAGAGATGCAACCTCCAAGAAGCCTCAAGGAGCTCAGAGGATTGCAAGGACGATTGGCGTACATCCGCAGGTTCATTTCAAATCTCTCCGGAAGATGCCAACCCTTCGCCAAATTAATGAAGAAGGGTGTCTCGTTCATTTGGGACGACGCTTGCTAACAAGTATTTGAGGAAATCAAACAATACCTCACCCAACCACCAGTCCTTACAGCTCCGGTGTCCGGAAAACCTTTCCTGATATATGTCCGAGCGATGGATCATTCTTTAGGAGCTCTACTAGCTCAGAATGATGATCAAGGACGAGAGCAAGCAATCTACTATTTGAGTAGAACAATGATCGGAGCCGAACATCGCTATAACCCGATCGAGAAGGAATGTTTGGCATTGGTGTTTGCTATTCAGAAAATGCGACACTATTTGGTAGGCCAAACTATAAATGTCATATCAAAAGTCAACCCCTTGAGGTTACTCATGACAAAGCCTTCGTCGTTAAACGGCCAGCTGGCGAAATGGGCCATATTGCTGTCCCAATATGAAATGCACTTTTTACCTCAAAAGGCCATTAAAGGACAAGCGGTGGCGGATTTCCTAGCTGAACATCCAGATCCGAGGGCCACCAGACTCTACGAGGATCTCCCAGATGAGGTTGCTGAAGTCTGCCTGACTCAGACATCATTTGAAAGTCAAGTGTGGCAACTTTTCTTTGATGGTGCATCGAGAACGAGCCCAAAAGGACGCATAGTAGCAGGGGTGGGGGTAGTACTCGTCTCTCCACAGAACTACGTGATTCCTCGAGCCATCTCGCTAACTGAGCCTTGTTCCAATAATGTGACGGAGTACAATGCTCTTTTAATTGGGATGCAACTCACCGATGAGATTGGCGTTAAAAATCTCGAGGCATATGGTGACTCTAAACTCATCATCAGCCAAGTTCGAGGGGAGTACGAAGTCAGACATGAAGACCTAGTACTTTACTACAATGCAACTGTCCGCATGGCCGAGAAGTTCACAAACTTTTACATCGACCATGTACCGCGCAGGCAAAATGTGCATGCAGATGCACTGGCATCCCTTGCTGCCTCCTTAGCTCTTCCAGCTGGAGCAGTGGAGAAAATATTTGTCCACAGCCATGACCTGTATTGCCCGAGAATTGCCATCGAGGACTACCAGGAGTCAAAGGGAGATCGTCAAGATAAAGAAGCGCTGGAGTTGTCAACCGGTCCAGAGCCTAGAGACTGGCGATTCTCCTACATTGATTATGTCTTATACGACATCTTGCCTGAGGACACTAAAGAGGCGGCTACCATTCGAAGGAAAGCCTCCAAATTCTATTATAATGCGATTACGCGAACGTTGTATCGTCATCGCATGATGGGATCTTGCTCCGCTGCCTTTCACCAACAGAGGCACAGGAAATATTGAAAGAAGCCCATGACGGTACCTGTGGAGCCCATCAACCTGGCTCAAAATTGGCATATCGACTCCAAAGGTTGGGGTACTATTGGCCCAAGATGATCGCTGACGCCATCACTTATGCCAAGAGATGTCACGCCTACCAAGTACATGGCGATTTCATCCATCAGGCACCAGGGTACCTTCACTCTACAACCTCTACCTGGCCATTTGAAATGTGGGGGATGGATGTAGTTGGCCCTATCAGCCCGCCATCATCCAAAGGACATCGGTTTATTTTGGCAATAACCGATTACTTCTCCAAATGGGCTGAGGCCATTCCTTTGAAGGAGGTAAAGTCATCCGACGTGATCAAGTTCGTGAAACATCACGTCATTTATCGTTTTGGGGTGCCTCGGCGAATTGTCCATGACAATGGACCCCAGTTCATCAGTCAGGCTTTCCAGAGATTCTGTGCTAAGTTCAGAATCCAGAGTGTGTCCTCAACGGCATACTATCCTGCCGCTAATGGTCTCGCAGAAGCTTTCAACAAGACCATTGGCAAGCTTCTCAAGAAGTTTGCCTCAAAAAGTCAGCGTGACTTGGACGACAAGCTGGGTGAATGCTTATGGGCCTATCGCACAACTGTGCGAACCCCAGCTAAAGCTACACCGTTTTCTTTGGTATATGGGTGTGAAGCCGTGTTTCCACTGGAAATCCAAATTCCATCTTTACGCGTCGCCTTGACAGCGGAGATGACAACAGAGGAGAAGCATCGACAGCGACTCCAAGAATTGGAAGCCTTAGATGATAAACGTCTGCAGGCCCAACAACAAATCGAGCTTTACCAAGCCTGAATTACCAGAGCCTTCAACAAGAAAGTTAAAGTGCGAACTTTCAAGAAAGGCGATCTTGTCTTAGCCGTCCGAAGACCCATGGTGATGACGCACAAGACAAAAGGAAAATTCCAGCCTAAATGGGAAGGACCGTTTGTAGTAGAGTCAGTCTACTCAAATGGATCATATCGCCTCATAACCTTAAACGGTGATACACTCATGATGCCCATCAATGGCAGGTTCCTGAAGAAGTACTATCCTTAAATGGTGCTCTTCCGCCGATCAAGTTAAAAGTACACCTCTAATCAAAACAAGAAGAGCGTCCTCGTTAACATCCGACGCCTCCGACGACTAAGGATAGAGGAAAATGTTGGCTTTTAAGCCCAACATAAGTCCTCGACAACTCACTATGCTGAGGGGAATAGCATGGCTAGCCCAACTCAAACGGTAGTTGGTAAAGGCACCTCAAATCCGTTAACAGCTGAGGGTTTGCTAAAAATCCTAAGTGGACTTGGCTCCACTCTTCCCTCCAAAATCCCCTACCAATTCTCATACACAGAATGGTTGGTCTACAAAATGTAATCATTGCTAAGTTAACACTATACCTCTGGTAATGAAAATTTTCAATACTCCTTATCGAGTACAAACTTTGCTTGTCAACTCTACATGGAGTAACAAACTTCCAAATTTGCTAAGTTAACACTATACCTCTGGCACTTCAAATTCCACTTGTCAATTCTCATCAACAGAATGGCAGGTTCTCAAACTGCTCTTATCACGAGTCAATTTTTGTCAAGTTAATACCACACCTCTGACAAGCTACTGTTAAAGTTTAACATTACACTTCTAACAGTAATCAAGTTTCTGTCAAGTTAAATATTACACCTCTGACAGTCATCTTTCTTCAGACTTCCATATCGAAGCTGAAATGAATGATGCTAAGTTTAACACTACACCTCTAGCATCCATGTCATCGCCAAGTTCAACAATACACTTATGGCCATGACTTTCCCTCGGACTTCCTTGCCGAAGTCGAGATGACTAATGCCAAGTTCAAAATTACACCTCTAGTATTACTCTCACTGCCAAGTTAAACATCATACCTATGACAGTGACACTTTCAGTTTTTCAAATAAAACTGAAATGCTTCTGAGTCAAGTTAATATCACACCTCTGACTCACATCCTTGTCAAGTTAACATCACACTTCTGACAAGACTACATTCAACCCGTTAAGTTAATATCACACCTCTAATGGTAAAAACTTTCTTAGATTCCCCGCGAATCTAGATTCACTTGTTATTCTCTTCAACAGAATAACAAGTCTACCTAAAAACATTGTTAGGTTAACACTACACCATTAAATAGTGTTTTCATTAACTCCCCAGCTGATCTTAATCAAGTTAATCCCAAACCTCTGATAAAGTTCATTTTCCCTTGGGGTACAAGTTCCACCTGTCACTTTCTTTTATAAAGTGGCAGGTCCACAAAAAATTATCTTATCCCTTGTCAAGTTAATATTACACCTCTGACAGCATTGGGGAGTTCCTGAAATAGGATCTCTCTCTATAAAATTTGACTTATTGAAATTATCATCATAGTTTTGACAAGTCAAAGTTTCTTTCCTGCTATGCGTCTGATTAAAAAAAAAGGGGTTCAAGACAATAGAAGGAGATAAAAAAAAGTGTCACTTTTATTTATATCCAGACATATGAAAGTGATACAAAATGCTCTCTTATACAATAAGATTGAGTGTTACAATTAAGGAGTACAAAGAAGTCCCTCTCTCTCTCAGAGGTTGCACTCACTCCTTAAAGCTGCATATAATTCCAAGTACAAGATGTTTGGAAGGGCGCCAAAATAGGATTGGACACTGTGGCGACGATCGGGAGTTGATTGCACCACGATGCATGACGTAAACATTGAAAGAGCCTTCGTTGATTAAGAGCAATGGTGTTCTTGAAATCGAAAGGCAGCAGAATCTTCTGATTCCACCTGACCATCCGAAGTAGTGGAGTATGATCCTTCGTTGATGAACATCTCTACCACCAGAAAGTCATCCAATGAGCATGGAGCTTTCCTCGATGTCACTTCTGGGGTAAAAGGAGGTTTTGAGACCTCACAGAGGATGCTACCCACCACTATATCCACAACTACCCCGCCGCCATGCTCCCTCTGACCATGCCATGCCAAGAAGCATGACTGGTGCATTGAATCCAAAGAGATCTTGGCGAGGGTCCGATCCCCGTCTCCCGAAGACGGGGGTTATGATTTCTTCCCTTGTGGACAACCATCGAACAAGTTCGCTGGCCTATATATTCTCCCAAGGGCCCAGCGAATATGAAAAAGGATGATCAAGCCTACCTGCAAGAAGCAAACAAAAGAGTTAGAAGACCTGAAGCTTGGTATACTTTAACAAAAAAAATTAAGTGACAGACGCAGCTATTGTTGAGAACTTCAGACGCAGGAATGACCCGCACAGTGAGCCAAACTTCTGCGGTGGCAGAAACAGACGCGATCAAAACTGTGATACATACAGAATTCGAACGCAGTCTAGTTTTGCATCCGCGTCTAAAGTACGAGACGCGAAGAGAATCAGACGCCAAAAATTGCTGTCTCCCTGTTTGACAAACAGGGGTTGCAAAATTCAGGCCTGAAACCTCCAGTCTGAGTTGAAATTCTTCTAAGTTGACAGCCTCAGACGCGAGCTCTGTATGTAGAGCTCACGGTCCAGATGCCGAAGTCCATTATACTCGCGTCCAGAAAATTTTGAGTCAGAATTTTCTGAATGGTGCAACTCCCAAAAGATGGGTGCACCAACCAGACTTCAGAAGAAGGTCAAGAAGATGAATCTCTTTAAGAGATACCAAAACTCAAACTCAGTTGGGCTAAAAATGTTATGGCAAATCAGGAAGTCGTACCCACGGAGGCCTCTATTAAAAGTTGAACTTTCTGCATCGAAGCGCAGACATAAAAGGTACTCAAGGAGACGCTTTTTGTTATTGAAATCACTTGACAGTGGTAATCTTCGGCAGAGGCCAAACAGAAGCATGAAAGCTCTGGGTCGTCTTCGTCCATGGAGGCAAGTCCCTGGTAAAGTCCTTGAAGGGAGAAGACAGAATCTCTCAGGGCACTCACTTTCAAAAGAAAGCAGTTTAAGTAATGGACTGCTAAAGGGAGAGGGTGAGCCCTATTTATAGGCAAACCATAATGCCTATAATTAATGGCTCGCTAATCAGAACCGTCGGCTTTAATGACCGCACGAGTATCAAAGCCCAATGAAGGTCTGACGCGTGGATCGTCGCTTCGGGAAGCATCGAAGATGCGAATCTCTAACCGCCAGCGCCGGTTGGGCATCAAACGCATTAACGCCTTAACCCAATGAAGGGCTGACGCGTGGACTGCCGCTTCGGGAAACATCGGATGATGCGAGTCCCCAGTCGTCAACATGGACTTGACGTTTAGAGATCCAACAAAATCTTTATGGCAGGCTGTATGTAATGCCTGAGAAGTTGCACCAAACGCAAGCATGAGAGCCGCATTCAGGAACCCGCGACCCTTTTTCAAAAACGGCGTCCTCCTTAAGAAGACTCTCCGCGTCTCTCGGAGTGATTCAAAGCTGCGTCCCCTCCACAAAAGGGACCCATTCCGGGGGTCACGGTTGGAAATCACATAAAGCAGCGTCCTGAGACTTGTGCTTTCAATAGAGAAGGCCCATGGCATTCACAAGTATCTTGGAGCTGCGTCTACTTGGCGAGATAATGATGGTGTTCCTATAGTAAACTCAATATAAGTTGAGTTTGCACCAGGTCAAGGACCCAAGGTCGCGTCCTCATATCTATGCGTCAGCCTTAAGGAGCATAAGACCGCGTCCATAATGCATTCTGCACTTGGACAGAGTTAAGGACTGCGGCCAGGGAGCCGCACCCATAGCTGCGTCCTTCGCGCCAACTTGAACCGCGTCTTCATTGGCAGATCAGCGCCGCGTTCCTCAGGACCGCGTCTCCCTATAAATCAGCACCGCGTTCCATCAAAAGAACTTTGTTCTACCTAAGTTCGTTATTCACAGTCAGTCAAGGACCACAGCCAAAGACTGCGACTAAAAAATTGAATTCATTTACAGTGGAACAATGAAGATGGAACAAAATTTCAAAAGACTTTTATTATTTGACTCAAAAAAAAATGATAAAAGTGATACAAACACTCCTCACAAATTGAGTGTTAAAAAAAAAGGGGAAAGGAGAGGCTAATAATCTTGATCAGCCAAAGAACGGATCTGTTCTCGGAGGCGATGTATCTCGTGCTGACGCGCTTTCTCAGCCTCCATGAGAGCCTGGGCCCGCAGCTCCTCCTCGGATAAAAATCTCTTCGCAGCCAGCTGCACTCGTAGGGATTCCAGCTCGGAGGAATGAACAGAGAGGTTTTCTTTAACTTGCGCCTTGGCAGCCTCCAACTCTGCTAACTTCTTTTCGGAAGTGGCAAACTTCTGTTCATTGATGGCAATCAAAGCCTCAGCCCTGGCTATGGTAGCTCGAGCATTGAGGATAACCTGCTCTGCAGTCTGCATAACAATCTCAGACTCCTTTGACTCACCAGTTAGCTTTCGATGGTCAGCCTGAAAATGTTGGAGAAGATGGGTTTCTTCAGCTATCTTTTCTTCCATCTCCTTTCGCTCTTGTTCTTGAGCCGCAAGAAGCCTAGTCAGGGTTGTCCGGGCCTCGTGAAATAAGCCAGCGTCTTCCAAAGACTTAAGCTCTTCCAAGTCATTCCCCAACTGATCCACCAGCAGAAGACACGCTCTAGCCTGGGAAGGACCTCCAGTATGATTGATGTTCTCAATCAGATTTCCCAGGAGCACTCGGATAAATTCGAAAGAACTGTCCCCAGAAAGGATGAGGTCAATACACGATAGCATGGAGACAAAGAACTGATGCACCATTTGACGTGTCAGCTCTTCCAACAGAGAGGATCTCGCTGATGTGCTCCCAGATCCCCTTTCTATCACAGGGCGAGGGATGGGAATCAACTCGTCCCGTGCAGCAGTCGGGTCAACGACAGGTACGACAGAAGCTGAGATGGTCGCCGGCACGTCTGGCGCAGCCACTGTTGTAGAAGCCTCCATGGCACCTGAAGTAGCGGTATCTTCGGAGCCTTGAGTCAAGGGTTGAATTGTACTGCCTACTGGATCGACGCTGGCTGCCACTGCTGGATCGACGCCGAATGCCCCTGCTGGGTCGATGTTGGCCGCAGGTACCTCTGCCTGAGCTCCCTCAGCGCTCTCTGCAGATCACCAAAGTATCAGCCATGACAACAAAAGGAAAATATTCAAGACATCAATATTTCCTTACCAAGTTGAGGGTCCAAAGACGGCGAATTCCTGGGCGAATCTTGCAGGGTTGAGGTCTCCCCGACTTTAATAATTGCCTTCTCTTGAGGCATCTCAGTAACAGGAGCCTCAATTCTCTCATGCTGGGCCAGCTCTTGTATCATCTCCTCGATATGGGAGGAAGTCGCAGCCTCACTGACCACGGCCAGCCCTGCAGCAAAAAAAAAAAAAACGTCAGAACCTTTTCCCTAGTTAAAAGGGGAACTAGGTTAACAAGACGGCAAGAGTACCTTCAGTAGCGGCAATGGTTGCTATGGGCAAAACCACCACAGGGTCACACCCGTGCATTTCTTCCTCCGAGATGTGGGAGAACTTGCTCGGATCTGGAAGAGTAGGTTCGTCGCCAAAATCGACTTCATCGCCTGAATCATATTCATCCTCTTCTGACGATGAGGACGATAGTTCAACGCGAGAAGCCTCGGCGATTGAGGCCTTGCCGCCAAATACCCCAGTAGTAGGGCTGGGGTCAACTACTCGCGAGCTGGACATTAATATATCAGGAGACCCAGGCTGTTGTGCCTCATCTCTCCTCTCTTGAGCTGATGAAGACCCTGGTTGAATTGAGATCCCTGGAATCTCAACATCATCCCTGCTCATCAGACCAACTTCGAGCTGCTCAGCTTCATCAGTGGCGGCGGGTTCATCAGCCAGTTCCCCTTCTTTTAAAATCATGGGGCCCTTGCTGTGCAATCCACGAGTGCGAACAAGGGGGGCACTATCCTCCTCCTCCTCTTCTTCCCTCCCGGAAGGAACGGCCTCGGACATGGAAGCTTCGGTTGCCAAGTCTCTCCTGGCCTTCTTTGGGGGCAGGCTCAACGGGGGTAGTAGAGCCCTGAGGACGTTTATGCACCGCCTGTCGACCCCTTCTGGCAGGTTGCTCCCTAGACGATGCTGCTCTCGGCTCCCCCGTGACTCCCTTCTGGCCTCCTTCTGAGCCGCCCGATATTCATTAATGCCTCGCGAGCGCTTATTGGACGCCGACTTCTCTTCGTAAGATACATTAATGCTCATAATGCATGAGTGCTCCAGTAAGTAGTTAGGCATTTGGTTGGCTTGAAAGTACCAGGTGCAGAAGCTAAGGCTTGTATAGCATTTTGGCATCTTGAGAGGCAAGCTAAAAATAGCATTTGTCCCCCCAGCCACACTGTAATACCAAGCCCGAGCACCTTCAAACAAATTTTCACTGAAGGCGAGTTGAGCATTGGGGTTGCCGACATATAGCTGGTCATAGCCGAACTGTCGGGCGAAGCGATTCGGCATGTATGGTTCGATCGTGCACGAATTCCCTTGCCGAAAAAGCACATACCCGGGCCGAATATTGATCAGCCACCAGAAGACTCCCGATGACAGCCTCGTGAAGTTGTCTGGACCCACGATGTCAGCAAACTTATCCCCATAAGATGCATCATTAATCTCGGGGAAGCAGCGATTGAGTTGGTAGTTCGAAGCGGTCAGAATACACTTCCGAATGTAGTACATATAGTTGTTGCACCAGCTTGAGCTCTCCAACTGCTGTACAAAAGGGACAAACCCCTCGCATCGAGACACCGGCGTCATCAGGGAGGGGCAGTGCATAACGTACCAAGCCATTAGGTACGTGTAGGGGAGCTCGATCCGGGGATTGGGAGCCCTTACCCTCGGCCTCCCCTCCGAGTCAACATCCGGCTCACAATGGGAGTCGACGACCTTCTCTACCCTACATAGGTTCTAAGCTAAGGCCCGCAACCCGCTTTGAATACCGGCCACCATGGCCGGAAGGAGAGCTATGGATTTACCATAGGCCAGTAGCACCGCCGGATACACCACGTCGGCAACAATCACTTCATACGACAGTGTCGGCACTACACAGCGCTTCAACCACAACATGAGGAAGCCCGCCAACAGTGCCCGGTTAGAGATGGGGATCCGGGCTTGGTGATGCAAACTTTCAAAAACCGTGTCAGGTTTGAAAGTGTCTTCGTTCGACTCTGTGGTATAAGAATCCACAGAGGCATTGATCCTCTCAGCGATTTCTTCGTCCGAGCTGGGAGCCAGACGGGTCACTGAGTGATCTTTCTCAGTGATACCATTAAACAAGTAGCTTGCCCAAGACAGCTGCTTAACTCCCCTAGTCCTCCAAGAGGTTATCTGGCCGCAGATGTGGAAGTGACATAGCACCTCCCAATAAGTCTCATATACCTGAGGGTACTCTTTCTTCAAGAGATGAAGCTCCTCAGAAGTTGAGACGTATTCCTCATAGGGAGCATCTCCCATTACCAGCCCCGAGACTTCGTGTAACTCATGCAGGGCAAGACCCATTTCTCCGACCGGAGTGAAGAATGTCCCTGTCAGAGGATTGTAGCGCTCCAGGATCCCAAAGAAATTTTGGGAACTATGTAGAATGCCATATTGCACGGCCCTGACTGCTTGGCACAGTCCCACCTGGTCCAATAGACCTCCGAGGTCGGCGAGGACAAAGCTCACCATCCTGCCCCACCAGTACTTGTCAGTGGAATGAATCCACCGAGCAGGCAGAAATCAACTGAAAAATCACCCCCCACCTTCATGAATACGTTGATGAAGGTGGTGCTGAGCTGAGGGGTTTCCCTACTGGGTGATCGGACCTGAGTAGCCCGGGAAACAGGCTAAAAACTTCCTTCCCATGACCGGCAGTGTATACCTTCCTGGAGCCCAGGGTGCCGAGGGAAACATTGGGGATAGGTCGGGCAAGATCCCATGCCATCACCCGAGGGACAAACATGTGCTGAAGATAAGACAAGGGGTACATTCTCTCCATGTTCGGAAGAAAGAACTTTCTACCCTATATCTGGCGAAGCCATTTATAATCTCCGTCATGCAAGGTGTAACCACCCTCGCTGATCTTGTCCCTAAAGAAGAAGACAGGTTTCTTCATCAGAACACGCGAATCCGCTGTAAATTCTGCGTCAGTCATGAGTTCCCGGAGTGTCGTCATGTCGACCTCAGAAAGCCTCTCCCTTCGCTCCTTTGACTTGTCAACAGTCACAGGAGCAGTCCTTTGTAGTACGAAGGTTAAGTCGCGGTCAGCACCGCCTACGTGCCCAAAGTGGCACTTCATGGAAAGAGGGTCGGAGGAGTATCGCACTGCAAAAAGAAGACAACACTTATTCAGAAATTTGAAGGGAAATGATTAAGTGTCCACAACTCAAACGCAGAAGTGAACTCAGACGTGAAAATCATCAAAATCTGCGTCCAGACCTAAAGGTCGCAAGGCTACCGTGGAGTCCGCGTTTTGAAAATCCAAGACTTATGAAAAATCCCTAAGTACTTGGACTTAGGCGCAAGATTCATAAAAACCAGCGTCTGATTTCACAAGACGCAAGAGTCATAAGAATTCTGCGTCCGAATCTTTCACACTTAGAAACATTCTAAGTGGTGAGTTCAGAATGCAAGGCTTACCGAGGCCCTGTGTTCAACAAACAAACGCAGACTCGAGCAAATAAAAGTAGCAGGGGTCATCAAACCTGCGCCTTATTTATCGACTCAAGAACCGCGTCTGAAGATCAAACACGGACCCGAGCCCGCGTTGGCGGGTCACTTTCAAAAGGTGATTTAAGAGTTTAAAGAACTCCATAAACCCTTTTAAATGGCGGAAGTTAAGCCTGACGGCTTTATACCTGAAATAGGGGCTTCCTGCATGGAGGAACCACCCCTTTGAGTCTCAGCGACGACCGCCATTGAAGACGAAGCAGTTTGCTTGGCCTTGGGCGCTATTGCGAACCAAAGATCTGATTATAGAGGGAAGAAGAGAGAACAAAGAAAACTCTTTTCTCAAAACCCTAGCAGATACGCTCGAAGACGAAGGAGAGTCTAATGATGACTCTTGAAAGACTGTTGCCTTTTATAGGCACGATGATTTGCATAGATACGCGGCGCTTGACTCGATGCCCAATCGCCGCCAGACACGTGGACAATGTATTAAATGCAGCGTGAAGTTCGCACGCCAAAAAGTAGTTGTCCCCTTAATCCTGCGGGGCACGTGGCAGCGTAATCATGGCACGGATTCGCATCCAACAATCGCGTCCTCATCTCTAAAAGACGCGTCCCTTCGATGGACGCATCCCTTCAACACGGCCAAAAGTCGCGTCCGCCTCATCAAGTAACGGTCGCGTTTTCATCCCCAAAAGATGCACACCTACAGAAGGCGCGTCTTTAAAGCAGTACTATCCCTGCGTCCAAAAGAACTGGCGTTCAGTCCTTGCTTTTGCAAATCAGTTTAACAATACACTGGCACAAGCAGACGACTGCTCACCCCTGGCTTAAAGTACACCAACGACAAAACTCAAAAGCATCGGGGAGGTTTAGACTGAGTATCTAGACACTCGACACGATCAATTCTGGTGGCTTCAAAGAGTTCCACAGTACACTCACGAAGACCATACCCCAGATAAGATCAAACCCGGAGCATTGATAGTCCAGTCATAAAGGTGAACTCAGCTAGAGTCCAAAGTATTTCGAAATCCGTCCCAGCTAATCGCGGAATGTCGAAAACTTTGGAGGGGGTTTTGTAGGCTGTCTAAAAATCATCGAAGACAAGTCGCCAAAAAGCAGAATTCTAAGCTCCAGACGCAGGGCTAATTTTGGCCACCACTGCAACACCAAGGCGCGAGGGCCGAAACACGCGTCTCAGCACCAAGGCGCGAGGGTCCAAACTCACGTCTCAGCATCAAGGCGCGTGGGTCGAAACCCGCGCCTCAGCCAGCACTGCGGCACCAAGGCGCGAGGGTCCAAACCCGCGTCTCAGCAGCACTGCGGCACTAAGGCGTGAGGGTCGAAACCCGCGTCTCAGCCAGCACTGCGGTACCAAGGCGCGAGGGCCGACACCCGCGTCTCAGCACCAAGGCGCGAGGGTCCAAACCCGCGTCTCAGCCAGCACTGCGGCACCAAGGCGCGAGGGTCCAAACCCGCGTCTCAGCTAGCACTGTGGCACCAAGGCGCGAGGGCCGACACCTGCGTCTCAGCACCAAGACGCGAGGGTCCAAACCCGTGTCTCAGCCAGCACAGCGGTACCAAGGCACGAGGGCCGACACCCGCGTCTCAGCACCAAGGCGCAAGGGTCCAAACCCGCGTCTCAGCCAGCACTGCGGCACCAAGGCGCGAGGGTCCAAACTCGCGTCTCAGCATCAAGGCGCGTGGGTCGAAACCCGCGCCTCAGTTATAACTTTCCTGGTTATGGGGTCAGTCACCGCCCACATAACGGGAAAGTTATCCCCCATTGTGGAGTGTTTTTAGGGGGCACGTTCACCCCTGAAACCTCTATAAATAGCCCAGTTGCTATGACGAACTGGAGACACAGGGAGACACAAGGAGACACGGATACATACAGACAGACAGAGAGATCGAAGAGCTTGACTTGTGAGCTTTTGCAGAGAAAGAAAGAGAGTCCAACTCTTCAATTAACTTGCTGCGTACAAGTTAGTCTTTGCCTACAATCTCTTTGAGATTTCTGGCTGACAGTGCTGCGTTACTCCGTCTGCCATCCGAAGAGAAGATCCCCAGAGTTTCGACGTTCACCCGGTCAACGGAGAACAAGATTTACTCTCCATCGCCACTTGAAGAACCCAGCATTAAACAAAGGGGAGATTCAAGACTCAACATCTCCCCTCCCTTGTAGTCGGAATATTGGTTCGTTGTAATCTTTCAACTGATTCAAGGAAATTTTACAGCAAATCTCTTTCTTTTTTCCGTACCAAACAATCACCATTAGGTCTGCACTGCACGAACTGGTCCGGATCTCCAGATCGACTTGCGTGTCGGGTCTTCTGTAACGGATTCAGATTGCACAATCAGTTTGGCTGCTACAACTGTAACACACAAATACATACACATGTACACACACGTATACACAAATATATACACGTTCACACGCATGCGGACACACTTACAGAACACACAAACATACACACACATGAACACACAAATACATACAAAGAGGGAGATAAAGAGTGATGAAAGAAACATATGCACACAACTGGTAATTTGTCTGTACTCTGAAGAGGGAAGCCTTCACTTAAGAGTTACAGTACAAAAACTTATCTCTGGGTATGAAATGCTCATCATCGATTAAGCAACTGCCCCGGAAGACTCATCCCCAATCGAGCAATTTCCTGCCCAGTTCCACAGCTGAGGTCCTTACCTCACTCGGGATCTCATGCTTGTGCGTTCCGAGGAGGGAAGCTCCACTCGAAAATATCAACACCGACACAACCTCCGTGCTTCTATCAGCTCCTTGCCCGAAGTCCTCACTTCTTTTGGAGACCAGCGCCTCTCGGCCCGGACTAGCTCCGCGACTGAAGTCCTCACTTTACTTAGAAAACAGATACCTGCATGCTCAGAGATGAAGGCATCATCTGTAAACAGTATTGTAGACACGTCATCCGAGAAGTTATGCCTCCGAAGGGGTATAATTATTTTCAAAACATGCAAGACCTAAACAAACTCTTCCATTGCAAAATTTTACTTCTATTACATAAATTTTCAATTACATCCATTCAAATATATACTCGGTTACATCTAATAAGAGTGACACGAGGTCTATTACATACATGCAATTGTTTTGAATAGAATTACTGATAATCCTATCCAGACTCGAACTCGCCAAGCTCTCGAGAAAGCCCCGAGATCACACCCCGTGCTAGAGACTGAAGCTTGCAAGACGGTGATGGTATCACCACCGACTTCTCGCCTCAAGGAGCAGGATCGAAGCCAAGGAAAAAAGCGCCGTTCATCTACATATGATATTGAGCAATTTGCCATCCCCGGTCGGAGTACAGATAACCGAACGCGCACGGGATCGGAGCCATCGCCAGGCATGCTTCACTCAGCCCCTTTCATCTCTCAGCACGCTATCAAGAAGGAAAGAAAACTTGGCACCGACCTGGGTTCTAGGTCAGTGTCATCTGACCTCGAATGGACGAATCGAGTTGAAACAAAAATCTTGCCTGTCCTTCCCAACGACCGGGCCTCTTCGCAAAAATTGATGTTTTTTGGCAACCAAACTTCTGAGCACCAGAACCGCCACAAGTCCATCATTTCTCTTTCCTTCCTCCATCGAACGAAGAGGAAGAACGACATTGCAATCTGCCAGAATGAGAGTTTAGGGGGCAGAGAACTGTGGAAGAGATGAGCCAACCACTTCCAGGGCCACCTCCTATTTATGGATGAAGAAGCTGAAGCGTCTCGCATTCAAAACACTAACCACATCTGAAGAATTGGCTTGAAACCCGGATTCTTCGACATCTGTCGGATATGATCTGCCTCTGTCACACGATCTTATTCATCATGAAGTCAGGATTTGGGTCATTGATTTGCCAGCTGTCTTCGCCTGCTCCAGTTTCCAAAGAAGGCTCATAAATGCGAGAAGACACTTCGACCAACTCACTCCAGTGGTGCCTCCACTTCCCAAGCCAGAGTCAATTCAATCCACTCCACTCTTTCTCCTTTGAACTTGGAGAAAGAGGAAGTGGAGGGGGCATCTGTAGTAGACACTTCCCGATCTACTCCAAGATCAAGACACATCTCCCATCTCCCGAGGACATACACCAGGATACGCCAAGCTGTCCAGCCATTCATGAGAATATCTATCCTCCCGAGAAGCAGCCACCCGAGATCAAGTCCTCCCTACCAATCGAGGTGTCCGCAACAATTGACCCTCTTAATATCCGCTTACATCCATGAAGTTAGTTACGTCGCCAGGTCATTTCTTATTTCAAATGTTGCAACGACTCCTACTTCAGCGCATACTGTTACAGAAGGTAGTTGATATAACTCCCACAATCAAAGACATAATTCAAGACGTTATGAAGAAATCGCAACGTGTAGATCGTGCTGCTATTCAAATTCGCATGACCCGCATGTAGGCTATCTAAAAATCACTGTGGACAAAGCCCTGGACGCGGACCTCACCAAATGTAAGGGTCACTCCCAACTCAGACGCGAGTCTAATGTCAGACGCGAAAATGGATCTCAACCCAAACGCGAATGTCATCATACCAAAAGCACGAGAGTCGCATTTAAAGGTTAGACGTGACACTCGCACTGCTTATCAAACGCGAGCCTGAATAGCTCTGCGCTTTGCATCAAATATGAGCCTATGAGCTTCGCGTTCCCATTCAGACGTGACTCTGAGAAGCCTATGAGTTCTGCGTCTAATGCGAGACCGGAGTTTCTGTTATAACTGACCCTCACTACTGGGTCAATTAACATCCACGTAATGTTGGGAGTTAATTCCCATTATGGAGGAATTTTAGGAGACAATTCTACCTGAATCCCCTATAAATAGCAATGAAAGCTATGAGGAAAGGGCTTTTTTTTTTTTTGGAGAATTTGGAGAAAGAGATAGAGGAAGAGAATTTTTTTTTAGAAGAAAAACTCTTAACGCTTGCTGCACTCAAGTGGAGCTATTTCAATCTCTTCGAGAGCATCCTCGAGACGACCAAGAGAAGATTTTTGTTCAGCCGGTCAACGAAAAACCAGATTCACTCTCCATCGATACATGAGGAATCCAGTTTTAAACAAAGTGGAGATCCATTTGAACTCTTCTCTCTTTTGTAATCAGATTTTGATCTATTATAATCTTCTTTGCAATCAATAAGCATTTTACGCGACTCAAATTTTCGAGGGAACAAAAGATGGCGACTTCGCTGGGGACCATTTTCTCTACTGACAGAAGATTGCGGCACAAACTGACGTCAAATTCCTTGAATCAACGATCGAATTGCTCGTTGTCGAGTTCGACTAAGAGAAAGTTGAAGAATTTCTCACTTCGGGCTCCAAAAGTCCAAAGGCAATGAGGCAATGCCGCAAAGTCTCTTCAGGGACTCCCTCTCAAGTTCAGATACTTCTCCAAAAGTGACATGCACAATTGCTCACAACACAAGCAACGTCATTTCCAACGAGGTTCTAAAAACCTCCCGTATAGCCCATCTGGCCCGCTTCAATGTCTCTGAGACCCGCAAGGCCAATCTATTGGCTTACGGTTAAAAGGATGGTGGAGACCAATCTCGCCATCACTCTCCTCTTTGGACTCTGCAATTTCATGTTGCTGGCGGTTCTCAATAATCCTTGCGACTCAATCGGAATACTAAACATCGACAAAGGCGTCGCGCTTATCGACAACAAGTTACATACTCTGCATTTATAGTCTGTTCTGCAGGCAATGAACGTGAGTCTGAGACCCGCGTTTCTCAATGTGAAGTTCACGTTCATCCCACACGCGTTTCAGCGCTGAAGCGCGAGGCCCGTGTTTCACTATCAGAACACGAGACCCGCGTTTAGCCTTTGGCCAAGCCTAAACGCGAGGTTCGTGTTCAATTACTAGAACGCGAGGTCTGCATTCAATTACCAGAACGCGAGACCCGTGTTTAGCTTTTGGCGATACCAAAATGTGAGGTCCGCGTTTCTCTGCCAAAATGTGAGACTTGCTTTAAGGAGCAATGCTTGTTCAAACGCGATCTTTGCGTTCCAACACATAAATACGAAGTCCGTATCCAGACTCCAAAGGCTAAGAGGAGTGTTGAACTGCAAAGCCCTCACCTCGAGGGGTTCGAGGCTAGTTCTTCAGATACCCCTACAACGGATCTGAGGGACTACTAAAAATGAAGCAGAGTGTCCATCAAATCACTCGTCAATGCTGCTGTAAGTGACTTATCACGACAGTACTCTCTAAGTGTCACACAACTCTCATACGAGCAAGCCATCAGTCTTGAACCGGTTATCAGCGACCCCATCTTCTAACTCAGTCAATAGGCGTCACTCCCGTAAGAAGAGATCATTTTCTGACGTGGAGTATCCTGATGTGACTTCCAACATGATGGTCCAAGCACCACACCAAGTAAATTGAGAGAGAAGCATTTGGCCGTCAGTTCTGGAGAGTCTAATGTTGAACTTTCTTCAAATTTGAAAAAAATACTGATCGAACCTGAAGGGATCTACCAACACACTCGAATCCGGACTGATGCAATAACCCCAAGACTACAATGCCTTAGCTAGGGGCATTGAAGCAAGCGATGAGCACTCTGCTATCGCAGAATCTCAATCATCCAACTCTTATATGGAGAAGAATGCCTTTTTATTTATGGCCGGAACTCCAGAAGAGGTGGCTAGGAGGTTCGAAGAGCAAGCTAGAGTGCAAAAGGAGGAGGAGGAGATGCTTCGGATCTAGCAAGAGTCTATTGACGACCTCAATACGATGATGACTCAGTCGCTGACAAACCGAAAGAAGAGCTCGAAGGGCTCCAAGATTAACACTTCCTCTAGCAATAATAAAGAGAAACAGAAGCAGGGACAAAGCTCTTCTTCTGAGAAAACTGAAAGTGAGAGTAACTCCTATTCTGAACCTCCCAAATCTTCATCTGAAGAGGAGGATGGTTCAAAAACTGGAGGTCGTCACTCTAAGCGAATGAACGAACCTGTGAAACGCTTGGAGGCCATTGCCAATTGAAGTAATCTCTAGGTAGCGGGAATAGTTCAATCATATCTGGCAGAGTGGAATGCTGCTCGTTATCCCTCAAGTTCAAGGCATCAACCCCGCACACCTTTGATGGTAAGGGGTCATCGAACCAGCATATATACTACTTTAAATCTCAAACTAGAAATGTAGTAACGAACGATGCCATCATGGCTCGTTTATTCATTGTCACCCTCAAGAGGTGGCCTTTGAATGGTTCATGAAGCTTCCTGCTAGCTCTTATCGAGATCTGGACGTCGAGAACCTATTTCTGGCTCGCTTCTTCGAAGACGATGCATAGATATCAGTGCCAACTCTCCTTGCGATCAAACATAAGAGAGGAGAGTCCATCAAATTGTTTGTAGAGAGGTTTCGGAGTATGACGCTCGGATGTCCAAGTGGCATGACACAGTCTGCACTCGTAGAGACTTGCTGCCATAGTCTGCAAACCGCACTCTAGGTCAAATAGGAGTAGCCAAATCTCGCACTTGAAAGCAATTGGTGCTACAAGATGAGCAAGCGGAGGAGATCATCGCCAGGGTCAAGGCCGAAGAAAAGGATAGCAAGCTGAGAAATAATAAATCAACACGACACACTCCAGAATCATCTTCTCAACCGAGAAGGGACATTCTTGCAGCAGAGGTCAAAACTCTTTCCAAGCCTAAATTGGCTAGAGGGAACGATTCTACAGAATAAGCACATGCTAACAAGAAATATTCCTCTAAAGATGAGAGCATTGTCTCCCTGTTTAAGTCACTTCATAAAAGTAACAAACTCAAGCTGCCAGAGGCATGACATCCTGAAGAGGTGGGTAAGAAAGATAACCCCAACTATTGCTTGTAGCACAGGATGCTCCGGCACCCACCAAAAGTTGCTTCATCTTCAAAGATGTATTCCAGGCTCTGATTGATGCGGAGGTGCTCAAACTCCATCCAGAACAAAAGAAGGTGAGGGCTAATATTACAACAACGACTTCCCTTCAATTTGGTCGGTATCTCCCGCCAATACCAATCAGAGTAGTTTTCATTCTGAAAGGAGAACTAAGGGTGATCAATACTGATCCCTACAACAAAAAAAAGAAAGGTCTAGTCCCTATCTCAACTCCTCAAGGAGAGATCATGTGAGTTCACCCCGATCTCATCAAGAACCAACAATGGACAACCGTGACAAACGGGAAGTCCAAAGGAAAGAGTAGAGTATCTTCTAGTAACGTGGTGAGTGTCTCTGCAAGAGAAACTGAAGAAGGTATCGCTTCCCTCACTGGTTCAAGAGAAGAATCCACTTTTGCTGCTGACATAGGTACTTCTTGAAATACACCTAGAGGGGGATGAATAGGTTTTCTAGCTAATTTAGGACAAATGATGTGAAATTTAAAACTCAATTGCAACACACTGTGTAATCAAGAGTGAACCCAAATTCTCCATGAGGGCTCTGGAACTACTCCTCGAGATTCCTCTAAATTAAGAGTTGAGGTGTTATATGAAGCTTTCTTGGTTCAACACAAGTGTGGGCACACACAAACTATATCTAGCATATGAATATGTGCAATATAATGCAATGCATGATATAAGAGAGATAGAGTTGAGAGATAGAGGATCAAACACAAACAACAAGATATGTTTTGAGGTTCGAGCCACTGCTCTACGTCCCCGCCTTCAACAGAAGGATTTCCACTATATCCACACATGACCTTCCACAAAGTGACCTCCACTGAGAAATTGCAACTCTACACTTGGAGTACACTACTCCTCTCTCAAACACAATCACGTCTACACAAGAGGGATAGGCACAAAGCCAAAGCAAAGAAAAGATTACAATCTTGGTGATCCAATGATCACAAACAATACTTGGTGATCACAATAGACCACAAATAATATTTCTCACAAAAATAAGATCCTATAGATAGGATTAGAGATGATAGCTCAAGTGTGAGAAAACAAAGTATTTAAAAAAAAAGAATAACAAAGAAAAATACTTTGAAAAAACATTAGATAGATATGTAAATAAAGATCAAAACCAATTTCCCACAAACTTCCTTTTCTTTGATTTTTTCCAACACTTTTAAAACAAATAAAAGATAAAGATTTTAGGCACAAAACTTCTTTTAAACTTGCTGTAAAACACTTGAAAAAATGGGAAAAATAGCTCTCTAAAATCTTGGTTAAAATAGCTTTAGAGAACCCCTATTTATATGCTCTCAAGAATATAGCCATTGGGATCCAGAAAAGGTCATTTTTGACCTGTCGGTCGACTGTTCGATCGACCATCCAACAATCATATTTCTGACCGTTGGGCCACTGGTCGACCGCTCGGTTGACCGCCCTAGGCAAACTCGCCTACCGGTCGACCGTCCGGTCGACGAGCCTGAACGCACTCAGCCTTATCGGTCGACCGGCGCTACCCGAGAGTTGGGTAGTTACTGCCGGTCGACCGGCCTTATAGGCAAGGCTTTGTGCACGTCCTTGTACACATCGGTCGACCGACCTGTCGACCGAGCTCTGGTTCAGAGAGATTGTGTCTTATCTCTCTGAATCTTTTGAATATTCATCCTAATCCTTTAGGTATACCATTGTATATTGATAGGGTTGCCTTTGTGTACGTACACCTAGAGGGGGGTGAATAAGTGTATGACTAATCTAATAACAAATAATGCAGAATTAAAAATAAATTGCAACACACTTAGTGTAACCAAAGAGTGTCGCCGAATTCTCGGTGAAGGGCTCTAAAATATCTCCTCTAAATTCTTTTAAATAAGAGTTGAGGTGCTATGTAAAGATCTTTTTTGGTTCAACACAAGTGAGGCACACAAACAAACCAAGCATATAAGATATGAATAATATGATGCAATGCAAGATAAATAAGAGAGAGATTTAAAGATAGTGGTTCAATCGCAAACACCAAAATATGTTTTGAGGTTTGAGCACCCAGCTTTACGTCCCCACTTTCACACAGAAGGATTTCCACTATATCATCCACACAGGACTTCCCACACAGGGAACCTTCACTGAGGATTTGGGCAAATACAACTAGGAGTACACAACTCCTCTCTCCAATAAATACAACCTCTACACAAGAGGTAAGACACAACAAAGATCACCTCTACACTTAGAGGGATAGGCACTTAGCCAAACAACAATCAGCCTCTCACTAAAGGGATTAGGCTCAAAGCCAAACACAAATCTCAATCACCTCTACACTTAGAGGGATATCAACACAATTTTCACAATCACCTCTCACTAGATGGATACCAACAACAAATCCAATTGTACAACCTCCTCTACACTTAAAGGGAAAGGCTCAAAGCCAAAGCAATGGAAAGGGTTACAACTCTTGATGGTCTCAACAAACCACAAACTAATTTTCTCACAAAACAAGATCCTAATAGATAGGATAGATAGATAGCTCAAGTGTAAGAAAATAAAGTGTTTGGAATGAGAACAACAAAGAAAAACTCTTGGAAAAAAATACTAGATAGATATTGAAATAAAGATCCAAAAACCAATCTCCCAAAGACTCTGCTTTTCTTTGATTTTCCAACACTTTAAAAAAAAATAGAAATAAAACTTTTTAACCAAAAACTTTTTTAAAAATTTGTTGTTTAACACTTGTAAAGATGGGAAAAATTGCTCTCTAAAAACTTGTTAAAAATAGCTCAAGAGAAGCATATATATAGCCTCTCAAAATCTGCCCGTTGGCAGTTCTGCAAAGGGCAAAATTGCCCTTCCGGTCGACCGGCCCCCACCCGAGTTTGGGGTGCTTTCAGTTGGTCGACCGCCTGGTCGATCGGCTGATATGGCTGGCCATGTGCACGTCCTCGTACACATCGGTCAACCGGCTCTTGGTCCGGTCGACCGTCCGGTCGATCGCCAGAGCAAACCTGGTTGGGTTTTGGGGATTAAAAACTTGTCTTTTTATTACCAATTAAATCCCATAAAATCACATAAATTTTACAAAAATAAGTTCTTATGAGATCTTTGAAATACAAATATGTGTGACTAAAATTCAACACATATTACAAACTATTTGAACCATTTTTGTGATATTGAAATTTGGCCTTTAAACAAAAATGGTATTTTCTAGAAACCAAATTTCTAAAGGAAAATACGATTTTTTCTATAAACTTGTATAAATACAAAACATGATATTTAAACTCATTTGAAGTATAGGGTGTGTGGATAGAATCCAATACACATAGAAGATATATATCTATGTTTTTGACATGAAATCCAAAATCGGTTAAACCGAAAACTAAAACTAATAAACTTTAAACTTGTGTGTGTAAGTGAATTTGAGCATATCAACACTATCTAATCTTTACACAAGATCTAAATAAACTAAACTAAACAAACCGAGGTCTTCTTGTAGAACTCCTTCTCCAAGTCGACTCGATCCAAACACGATCCAACGAGCTTGACTCCAAAAGAGTGCTAGATGCGATATTGACGCGCGAGCTCTTGAATCACCATGTGTAAGCTCTAAAACTCCTTTGTTGAAGCTAAATACCTACTAATATCTTGATCAAATATTTGAAACTAAATATCACAAGATTATTAATAAATTATAACTACATGAGTTAATCATCGTCAAAACTAGAGTGAAGGGCCTCTGGGCCAACAATCTCCCCTTTTTGATGATGATAAAACTCATGGAGTTATATATGCATGATTAAAGTTAAGCTTCATAAAAGATCCCCATTAACTCATGCATAGCAATAAACATAAAGATATGCAATGAATGCTCAATTACAAATATGCACTTGATACCAATAGACATATATGTTCTGATACCAATTGCAAAAAGATTAACATACAAAAAAATAAACATGCATATTTTGTCAATTTATATATAAAGCAAGGTGATAAAATAAACACAAAATAAGGAATAGCTTTCCCCCGTTTGAAACATGCATTATAAAACTGAACAAGGAATATCTTTCCCCCATTTGAAACATGCATACATATAAAATGCCAAAATATGTCATGCATATAAAACTCCAAAAATATCTTTCTCCTTTTTTGTCAATCATCAACAAAGTGGTATAAATAAAAACTCAAAACAAATAATAAGGGGCATAAACGATACTTCTCTACCTTTTTGTCAAACCAAACAATAAAATATATGCTATATACATTCATGAAGAGGAGAGATGTAAAGTTAACTCCCTCTGCATACATGCATTTATATGAAAAGAGATGACTAAACCCTAACCACATAAAGCATAATATACAATGTATAAAATGAGATGTGAAGCTCCTACTACACACGCGTATTACATAAAGAAGAGCGGTCAAACTCCTCAATATGAGATTCACTCAACAAGAATCTACATATATAGAGAAGATATTAAGCTTCCCTTGCATATAAGCAATACATATCAAAACATTATGAAACCACTTTTATGATACCAATAGAAAATAAACAAAAATTTTAAGATACCAAAATCTTAAAAAAATACCAATTGTAAGTAAACAGAATTTTAATCAAAACATTGTGATACCAATTGTAAGTAAACAAGATTTTTAATACCAATTGTAAGTAAATAAAATTTTTAATATATCAAAAGATACCAATTAAAAATATCTTGTAAATTTTGATACCAATTGAAAGATATATATATTGCAAAACTTGATACCAATTGTAAATATTAATACCAATTGAAAGTATTTGAAAATTTTTGAAACCAATGGAAAATGAACCATTTTGCATTTTTGATACCAATTGTGAATATTATTACCAATTCAAAATATTTTATATTTTGATACCAATTGTAAGTGTGTGTGTGTGTGTGTGTATTGCAAGTTTGATACCAATTGAAAGTAAAAATCAAATTTTAGGTAAACATAATTCATTTTAAGATAGATATCAGTTTAAAATGAAACAGGATACCAATTGAAAAACATAAACCAACCTTTTTAAAAAAAAATCATTTTGCAATAAAGATATCAAATAGAGAATAATATCAATTTAAGATTTTGATACCAATATTGAAAATGTTAGCATATCACAATAAAAAATATTTTCATTAGGAACATAGGAAATCAATTGAAAAACTAAGATACCAATTGAATAAAATCATTTGTCATCATAAAGAGTGGGAGTAAGATACCAATTTAAAATAAAACCGATTGAAAGATAAAACATGAATTTTCTCTCCCTTTATGAAATACTAATGAAAACGATGCATAAGCTTGTATAGAATACTAATTGAAAGATAATTGACATTAAGGAGTAATTCAAGCTTAGCATAAACATAATTTGTGCTTTATGATGTAAAGATATAGTAAGTACAATCAAATTATATATGTATGAAAATGTAAATACCAATCGAAATTGATACTATTTGAAGTTCTAAGCATACATATATAGAAAACACATATGAGTATACAAAAAAAAAAAATCAATTATGATACTAATTGTAAAATACAATGAGGAGCAAATGTATAACTCATACCTACCATCCTATCATGCACATGTTTAAATAGATTTTCAATTTTTGGCACACAAGGCATGGTCGCCCAACCAACCGCCTTTAAGGGTAGAAGTTTTCAAAATTAAGTTTGAAAATAATTTTAGCATAATTGAAAAACTCTACCAAGTGAAATTACGCAACTAGTTTTATGATAATCTTGAAAACTAGTATGAAGTCCTTCAAGTAAGGAATAAAACATAAATATATTCCATGAAAAATATGTAAGTCACACGATCATCGACACTCAATAAAGCAATAAAGCACATATATGCTCATGAAAATAAAGTCATGAGAAAACATCAAGTAATGTGAGTGTACAATTATTATGTGATCAACAAAATCATGAGAAAAGACAATTAAGCTAAATATGAAATTCCTTTGTCAAAGAGAACATGAAAATCATCAAAACTAAGTAGGCTTCAAGGTATATGTATGTTTTGTCTAAACTAGAAGTATACATACATGTCCAACCACGATTGAGTCCATAAAGAGATTTTGTATGAAAGGCAAATGACTCAAGGATATACATGTATATCTAAAGTTTTGGTAAATTTAATATATACATGAAGCTAACCACCATATCATGAAAAACATGTACAAAATAGAGAATACAAGTCAAAATGCATGAATCATCAAAACTAGGCTATACTAGTATATTTAATGGGTACAAATTAGCAATTAAGCACAAACATATAATAATCAATTTGTGGCTCACTAGTTGTACAAGTATTGACACAAGTTTTAATGAAAACTACATCTAAATATGTAATCATGACATGAAGCATAAAATAAAACATAAACCAATATGATCATTATATATAAATGCACATGTCTTAGACTATGAAATACAGCATAGCTAAACTAAAGTGCGAACACAAAAAAATATAAGTCCATATAATCATGGGTGTATCTCAAATACTATGTATGTATGTCATAAATCTAATCATCATGGTATTTAACATAATAATCATGAAAAACTAGAACATGCTGAAAATCAATAATATAAAAGCATGTAAACTAATTAGGAATTAGAGATAGTTACCAAAATCATTAGAGTACATCTCTAGGTCTCCAAACCAAGATGGTCCTCTCACCAAACTTCCCTTGAAAGTGATACATCCAAAAGTGTCACCATATAGCTCGGAACACATTCACCTCAAGGCATCAATACTCTCACGTCAAGTGAGAGCCCACACCTACATCAAATAAAATAGGAGTGGATTTGGTACCCATACTCTACTGGGTCCGTAGGGGTTAACACCTTTCCTAATCTAAACAAATCTATTTGCAAAATTAACGTTATGTACTCTATCATAAAATTTTTTGCAAGGTGGCTCTTACGTCCACAATGTGTACAAGTGTACACGTGAGCATACATAGTGTTATGTGGGTGAACGTGAGAAGCATGTGTATGCCGTGTTTGGTGTGTATGAATATGTGGTGCACGTTTCTTGCGAAACATGGATTCTAATTTCTTGTGATGCATAGCACATTGGCTCAAAGTGGAACCCAAACAATCAACACTCTTCTTTAACTTAGTTATATCATTTTCAATAATTGAAGAAGAGATGGAGCATGCAATAGGTATACTAGATGGTGAAGCATGGCAAACATGTGAATCAATATCATTTTTCAAAAAAATATTTTCTTTTGAAACAAAATCCAAATCCTTTGAAATTGAAGTAATTTTTATTTTCAAGGATTCATTCTCTTTTATGACGAAATCAAGTTTTGAAGTTAAAATCTCATTTTTCTTCAAAACATCATTACAATCATTTTTACTTTTCAAAATTTTATTTTCATTTAGAGCAAGTTCAAGTTGGGTTTCAAAGTGTCCCTTTCATTTGAGATCTCAACCTTCTCTTGCAAAGCCAAATCAAGTTTTGAAACCAAATTCTTATTTTCTTTATTTAATTTAAAAGATTTCTTTTTCAAAATTTTATATTTCTCTAAAAGATTTTCACACACAATAAAGAGTTCTTCATTCAAAGCATCAGCATCTATATAATCATCACTTGAAGAACTAGCACTATCATCTAGTTGAGTATCCGAGTTTACCTCAAGGGAGTCATTCCCTTGGACCATGTAGCAATATTGGTCGGACTAGTCTCTACTAGATTCCTCCATATATTTCGTTGTTTGTAGCGCGGGAGAGGTCAAAGTGTTCCACACTACAAAAGCGGAATCACAATGAGAAACTATACACAAATATTCTTTACTTGATTATTGCCTAAGTGCCTCTACGGCTTGTGCATTGGCCTCTATATGCTTGCTATTACTAAGATTGGATTTCTTGGTAGCGGCAAGGAAAACATGCAAGCCTAGGGTTTTGAGGTACATACTCATCTTATATGGGAGGGGTCAACCAATCCATGAGTGTGTGTAAACAAATAGGTGTGCAAATGCAAATAGATTAGCTAACCAAGATCTCACTCCAAGGTGGTTAAACCTAATATCAGGAGCGTAGGCTCTGATACCAATTGTAAGTACACCTAGAGGGTGTGAATAAGTGGTGTATGGCTAATCTAATGACAAATAATGCGGAATTAAAAAAAAATTGTAACACATTTAGTGTAACCAAATAGCGTAG
This sequence comes from Agave tequilana, assembly GCA_038442645.1. Classification (NCBI taxonomy): domain Eukaryota; kingdom Viridiplantae; phylum Streptophyta; class Magnoliopsida; order Asparagales; family Asparagaceae; genus Agave; species Agave tequilana. The sequence goes on along the minus strand of JAVJIF010018160.1, from coordinate 24,502 downwards.
CTAAATTTCCAGTGAAGGGCTCTGGATTATCTCCTCTAAATTCCTCTAAATAAGAGTTGAGGTGCTATGTAAAGCTCTTTTGGTTTAACACAAGTGAGGCACACAAACAAACCAAGCATATAAGATATGAACAATATGATGCAATGCAACGTAAATAAGAGAGAGAGTATAGAGATAGTGGATCAATCGCAAACACCAAGATATGTTTCGAGATTCAAGCACCCAGCTCTACGTCCCTGCCTTCACACAGAAGAATTTCCACTATATCGTCCACACAGGACTTTCCACACAGGGAACCTTCACTGAGGATTTGGGCAAATATAACTAGGAGTACACAACTCCTCTCTCCAACAAATAAAACCTCTACACAAGAGACAAGGCACAACAAAGATCATCTCTACACTTAGAGGGATAGACACTTAGCCAAACGACAATCAACCTCTCACTAGAGGGATTAGGCTCAAAGCCAAATACAAATCTCAATTATCTCTACACTTAGAGGGATATCAACACAATCTCCACAATCACCTCTCACTAGATGGATACCAACAAACCCAATTGCACAACCTCCTCTACACTTAGAGGGAAAGGCTCAAAGCTAAAGTAAAGGAAAGGTTACAACTCTTGGTGGTCTCAACAAACCACAAACTAATTTTTCCACAAAACAAGATCCTAATAGATGGGATAGATAGATAGCTCAAGTGTGAGAAAAATAAAGTGTTTGGAATGAGAACAACAAAGAAACTCTTGGGAAAAATACTAGATAGATATTGAAATAAAGATCCAAAAACCAATCTCCCAAAGACTCTCCTTTTCTTTGATTTTCCAACACTTTAAAAACAAATAGAAATAAAAATTTTTAACTCAAAAATACTTTTAAAAACTTGCTGTTTAATACTTGTAAAGATGGAAAAAATTGCTCTCTAAAAACTTGTTAAAAACAGCTCAAGAGAAGGCATATATATAGCCTCTCAAAATTTGTACGTTGGCAGTTCTACAAAGGGCAAAATTGCCCTTCCGGTCGACTGCCCGGTCGACTGGCCAACGGTCATATTTCTGAACGTTGTGCGTCCGGTCGACCACCCGGTCGACCGGGCCAAAGCCAACGGTCGACTGCCCGGTCGATCGGTCCCCACTCGAGAGTGGGGTGCTTTCAGTCGGTCGATCGCCCAGTCGACCGGCCGATATGGCTGGCCATGTGCACGTCCTCGTGCATATCGGTTGACCGTACCAGACGACCGGCTCTTGGTCCGGTCGACCGTCAATCCCTAAAACTCAGCCAGGTTTGCTCTGGCGGCCGACCGTTCGGTCGACCGCCAGAGCAAACCTGGCTGAGTTTTAGGGATTCAACACTTGTCTTTTTATTACCAATTAAATCCCATAAAATCACATTAAATTCCACAAAATAAGTTCTTATAAGCTCTTTGAAATACAAATATGTGTGACTAAAATTTAACACATATTACAAACTATTTGAACCATTTTTGTGATATTGAAATTTGGCCTTTAAACAAAAACTGTATTTTCTAGAAACCAAACTTCTAAAGGAAAATACGATTTTTCTATAAACTTGTATAAATACAAAATATGATATTTAAACTCATTTGAAGCATAGGGTGTGTGGATAGAATTCAATACACATATAAGATATATATCTATATTTTTGACATGAAATCCAAAACCGGTTAAACCGAAAACTAAAACCAATAAACTTTAAACTTGTGTGTGTAAGTGAATTTGAGCATATCAACACTATCTAATTTTTATACAAGATCTAAACAACTAAACTAAATAAACTGAGGTCTTCTTGTAGAACTCCTTCTCCAAGTCGACTCGATCCAAACACGATCTAACGAGATTGACTCCAAACGAGTGCTAGATGCGATCTTGACGCGCGAGCTCTTGAATCACATGTGTAAGCTCCAAAACTCCTTTGTTGAAGTTAAACACCTACTAATATCTTGATCAAATATCTGAAACTAAATATCACAAGATTATTAATAAATTATAACTACATGAGTTAATCATCATCAAAACTAGAGTGAAGGGCCTCTGAGCCAACACTTTGGACTTCTAGATTTAATATTATCTTTGTTGATTCTTCAGCTAACCGAATAAATCCTCAAAAATCCGATTTAACTGAACTAGATATGGGATTATCTTTAAGTTAACCAAATACATCCAAATAAATCAGAATTTAACTGGAATTTATTTGGTCTTATTTACTCTCCTTTCATTAAGACAAACTTGCAAAATTATGACTTTAAGACAAGATAATTAGCAGATTTATTACAAGATATATGTATGAATATAATAATGGATATGCAATAAACGTGTATAATCACACCCCCACACCTATCTGTTGCTCATCCTTGAGCAAAAAAAAAAAAAACTAAACCTAAGAATTTATTAGACCACTTTCGCAGGTCACGCGACTGCACTGAGCATGTGCAACAAGCCTTTAAACCTTTAGGTTTCCCCTACAGGATGAGTTTTGTCTCGTGAGGATTTTCAGTAGTTATACCCACAAAATCCATAAAGAAAGAGAAATAAAGTGTTAGTATTTTCGAAAAGCATTTTGAAAAAGAGAGAAAATATTTCAAGTATTATTGTAAAAGTTCAACTAATCTATAAGTTATATGAAAACCAAATTTTTTATTTCTAAACTTAGTCTCTATTCAAAAACTTGTTATCAAACAACGTAAGAAGTCAAATTGTATTTCTCATATAGTCTATTATTTTACCCTAAGTCATATGCACCTTTGTGACCGTGATTTGACTCGGGGTTCTTTAACTCTAACACTTATACCTTATTTTTTTTTCTTTTTTAATATTTTTGGTGGTGTTATTCCTTAGTTCTATTAGACTTTCTAATCTGCCCATGTAATGAGCCTTTTGTCTGTGATTTCCAAACCGAACGATCTTAGGGCACCGAGTGAGAAAATACTTCAAGGACTTAAGGACTCGAGCAAATAAGGCCACAAAACTAAGGATTTTATTATATGGTGGACCGTTATTAGGTGTGAATACTTATGCTTTAAGAGGTATACATGCTCAGAATTTACACACACACACATATTAAGCCATAAGAATTTTGTTTTTGAACCATAAGTGTTTAAGTATATGAAGCATGCATATTTCATTAATGTAAAAATCAAGACTAATTACTTTTTCAGATTTTCTTCCTAACCCTAGAAATCAAACAAATAATCTTATTTTGACCAAATATAAAAATTCTAATTATGATTTTCCTATTCCTTAAAATTAACTCAATTTCTTACAAAAAAAAGGTCAAAATATTGTTTCTCTTTACAAAAAGTTTTAAAAAGCAAATAAAATGTTAATTTTTTTAAATAAAAAGAAAACCTATGTCATGTTAGAACCCTCCCCAATACCTATCTCATGTATTGTCCTCAATGTATGAATGAATGCATAAATACATAAAAAAGAAAAAAGGGAAAGAAAATATTACCTTAAGGTGGTGGTTTCGGTGGTGGTCGGACTGGGTCAAGTATTGCTACCCAATTAAGATAATGCAGTGGTTCACGGAACCCACCTTTATTGACCTCTTTTCTATTTACATATTTACAGTCCCCAATATGAATAGGATCATGAAAGATTCTATCATGAAAATTATTCCCTTTATATGACCAGTCTTGAAAAATCATCACAGATTATGGTCAATACTTGGTCCAACAATAAAGTGTGATTTTATGAAATGGATGATTTGGGCTCTGAAATGAAAAGTTTGGGAACCAATACTAACTCGAGAAAATCAACTTTGGGTTCGACAGTCGGTGTTGGTTCAATAGTAAGGTCCAAATCAAAAAAATAAGATTCACATTCTTTTCCTATCAATGGAATGTGATTATCCGAAATTGGTGATTCAATTTCTAGATTATGGGTATGGGAATAAATGTTGGCTCCGGAAATTGGTCCAAATTGGGTAATGATACTGGAGTCAACATAGGATTCGAAAATGAAAACTGAATCAGAAGGTTGGGGATCGGGGTCACATTCACATTTAAGTTCAATCTCATTGAATGAAAAACTTGTCAATTTCTCCAAGTTTTGAAATTGATCAAGTTCAAGTTTGTGTGATGAAATTGACTCTTGGTTAAAGTCTCCATGACACCATGATTCTTCATTTTATCAATATAGTTAGGGCAATCAGGAATGGTCGAACATGTGTTAGGTAGAGTTTTCTCATTCCTTTGTTTCATTATGTTGAGCAAACGACTCATTTGTGCTTCTAGTCTATTGACAGATTGGTTAAAATTATTTCAGACTGAATCAGGTTTTCCATACTTCTATCTAAGTCCATAAGTTCTTCTTGTTGTGGGACTTGGAACATGGGATAAGGATCTTGGATTTTGGAGTCTTGTGGGAATTGTGAGTCCATCATTTTCAGTTTTTATTCTTGGGACTCCATCATGGCTTCTAAATTTTCATTGCCTCAGGTTTTTCTCCTATTGGTTGATCATGACTAGGAAAATTATAGGCTGAATGTTAGAATGATGGTTGACAATATGACTCGAGGGTGTTGCATCCCCATTGACTCTGTAAAGGGTAATGATGATTATTCCACTCTTGTTCATAGTATTAGGACTAGGATATATATTGATTCACATAAGACCAATCCGACACACTTGGTTGATTAAAGTTATGATATGCCAAGTTGGTAATATCTAAAAAAGAGGTCGAGGTGTAATATGGATTATCATTAAATTGAAAAAATTATTGTTATAAGCCATATCATGCAAAAAATGTCAAAAACAAACAAAGAAAAAACAAAAAACAAATAAACAAAAGAGAAAAAATCTAGCCTAAGTTAGGGTAGACTTTAGACCTAGACGACTTCTAACTGGTTAGACTGTCCACGGGGGATATATTGCAGAATTTGACCACAAGTTAATTGGCCAGGTAAGGGTAAGATTGGTGGGAGGTATCCGTGCTTAAAAGCAACAAGCCTATTTAAGCCAAACCACTAGCCTTCGAGGTTTCGCCTCACAATCCCCAACCTATGACACCGATTTGGTAAGAGTCAAATTCTAATCAACTTTCCCCTTAGGTCAGTCTCCTATTGAGTTCGAGATGTCCCTAGGGCCAACGTCTACTCAGTTTTATTTAGGCTTGGGTTAGAGAGTGAGGAGATTGTTTGTGGGCTAAGGGAGGGTAAATAATTCCCTACCTTATCTTGTTTATAGGATAAGCCTTAAATCAATTTAGTGCAACGTGCACATGAAAAAGCAACATTAAACAATGTAATCAATTTAAAAGTGTTCCTATACTACATTCTATGCACATGTACCTTTGCTCCAACACTCTTCAGCAGTAATGTAAAATGTAAACGAATAGACACGTGCCTAAATGCAAGTAGACCGTTTTTTAGCATTTAATAAACATCAATTTACTGTTAAGGTTAGAAAGTATATACAGTGAGTTAAACAAGAAAATAAATAGCTACAGAAACTTTACTTTGCAATTCAACTAACTTGCAAAAAATACAAGTTAGTAGTTCACTCAGATGTCGCGGGAATGCAGCAAATCTGAGAGCTTCTAGGCTCTGCTTTCTTGAGTAGAGTCCAGTGTCACTTATATGGCCATTTAATGAATTATTCTTTGAATTTAAAAAGATAAGTGCAAAGAATAAAGATTTGAAAAAGGAAAATGAAAGTTTGATTAAAGAAAACATTTTGCTCAAATCAGAAATAGATTCATTGAATTCTACAATTTTTGATTTAGAAAAGGATATTTCTTTTTTCAAAGGCAAATATGAAGAAGTTTTGCAAAACGTAACCAAGTTCAATAAAGTAAAAGAGAATTTGAAAGTTTATTATCTTCTCAACAAGTTTCTAATAGCTGATTTGTTATTAATTTTCAAAAGAAAAGTTGAAAAGACTTCTCATGCATATGGTAAGAATAATTGTTTATATCAATCATATGCTAAGAAGAATTCTTATAATCTTTCAGGAAAGGCCAAATTTAAATATATATATATATATATGAGTTCCTAAAGATTTGAATTCTTATGATAAGAATGTACATACTATTTATATATGAATATTGTTTGCAATTCTAAAGATTATATATACATTAACAAATAAAAATCAAATTCCAAATGGATTTGGGTTCCTAAAGGTTAATCCTTTCTGACTCTATTAAAATGGGTACCAAACAAAATTATTTATAGGTAATCCGAAAAGAAAGATGATACTTAATAGTGATTATTCCAAACACATGTTCGGACAAATTAAATGCTTTCTTCCATTCAAAACAAAAATGGACGAACTATTACATTCAGAGATAATATAGGAAAAGTTATTGGAATTAGCATGGCTGGAAATCCTAATAAACTTCTTATTGAAAACGTTCTTTTGGTAAGTGGTTTAAAACACAGTCTTCTAAGTATCAGTCAATTGTGTGATAAAGGTTACAAAATTATTTTTGAAAATGACGCTTGCCTTATTTATAACTCTACCATGATCGATGTTATCTTTAAAGGTATTTGCAAGAATAATATTTATGAATTATACATGAATTTCATGCCATCTTCTAATGATTTGTGTTTAGTTGCATCTATAATGATAATTGGCTTTGTCACAAAAGGTTTAGATATGTAAACATGAAAATGATATCAAAATTTCAAAATTTGATTTGGTTGAAGGACTTCCAAAAATTTCTTTTAAAAATGACCATTTGTGTGATGCAAAGTCAACTTGGTAAACAAGTACAATTTTCTTTTAATTCAAAAGATCTGGTTTCTACTAATAGACCATTGGAATTACTCCATATGGGTTTATTTGGTTCTGCTAGAATCTCATCTTTGAATAAAAGCATATATGTATTTATTATCGTTGATGGCTTTCTCATTTTACATGGTTATATTTTTGAAAATTAAAAATGAGGCTTTTGATGAGTTTTTAAGTTTTTGTAGAGAATTTAAAATCAAAAATCTCTAACCATTGTCACTATTAGAAGTGACCATGAAGGAGAATTTGAGAATGAATCTCTTGTAAATTTTGTGACAAATATAGTATTACACATAATTTTGTTTTTCTTAAAGCCTGTCGAAAGGAAAAATAGAACCTTGCAAGAGTGCTAAAACCATGCTTGTTGATAGTAATTTATCAAAATATTTTTGGCTATTACATGCTCTATTTAAATAGAGTTCTTACTCGGCCTATTTTGAACAAAACTTATTATGAATTTTTTTGGGGTAAAATTCTAAAAGTTTCTTACTTTAAAGTTTTTGGTTTCATATTTTTTTTTTTGAATACAAGAAATGCTTTAGATAAGTTTGATGTTGGATCTGATGAAGGTATTTGTAGGGGTAAATTTCTTAAGGGAATTTATCTACACTCAATTTGTCATAGGATTTGTGAAAAAGAATAATAGAGCAATGCTAAGACACAGAATTTTACATGGAAACTCAATCTGAGAAAACCACAAAGAGAAAGAGAGAGAATCTACTATTTTTCAGATGTTATAGTGAATTATGTAGAGTTAGAATTCTGTTTTAGTCTTGGATTATAGTGGAACAACCTGTTTCTTTCTCTTTTTCTTTTTTCTCAGGGAGGTGTTGGGGAAGCCGTCCTCATTCGTCCATCTCCCAGTGTTATATAACCTGGGGACTCTTCATTGGCAATGCGAGTCATGTAGATTTCAATAACCACATGACCTGCACATTGTGATTCCTTCGTAATGGCCTAGATTGTGATATTGATTACAGACGTGATTTTTGCTACCTTCTGTAACAGTCTGTGCTGGAGTAGGAGTCGTTACAATGTTTGAAATATGAGATGACCCGGTGACATAACGAACTCCACGAATGTAGGCGGATATTAATCAGATCGGTTGCTGTGGCTGTCTTGCTCAAGACGGTAGAGAAATTGATCTCAGGGTGATGATGCTCTCGAAAAGATGAGCGTCCTCAGGGCAGTTGGTTCTTTAGGAGGGGAAGCGACCTTGGGAATAGCTGGATGATGCTTGCATGGAGATGCTTAGCTCGTCTTGTTGTTTGTCTTTTGGAAGTTCTGATGAGAGGGGACATGTGAATTGATCCTAGTGTAGGTCAGAAACATACCACTACAGATGCCCCTCCGCTTTCTCTTTCTCCAAGCGCCAAGGAGAAAGAGTGGAGCGGACTGATTTGGATCTAGGTTGAAAAGTTTGAGGTGTCACTTGTATTCTAAAGGGACTGGTCAAGAATGTCTTTTCACATTCTGAGCCCTTTTGGAAACTAGAGTGGGTGAAGATTGTTGACACACTAAAAAAGACAAACTCTCGTATAACTTTTTAATTGGTCAGAACGATGTCCATCTTGTCGACATTTACAAAAGATAAGCCGCAGACAAGCTGATTACCGACTCAACACATCCCTAAGGGACAAAGTAGAAACTTAGACCCTACTGATCCAGCAAAGCAGACAGTAGGCCAAGTAATGCCCTCTGAGGTTAAGTTAGCTCGATACTTAGCCTCGCGTGAGCGCAAATGAGCTAGCTTCTCTTGAAGCTCTTTATAGCCTCGCCAGAAGGCTGAGTTTCTAGCTTCGCATGAAGCTTTTCATAGCTCCGCAAAGAGCTAATTGCAAGCCTCACCTGAAGTTCTACACAGCCACACAATTTCGATTGAAGCTCTAGACAGCTCTAATTTAGTGCTTATAACCCCATGTGCGGAGCTAAATCTAGCCTTGCGCGAGGCTACATTCAGCCTCACACGAGGCTTTCTACGCCTCTATGATAGGGCTAGCCAGGTCAAAACTTTGACCTAGTGTTTAGTGGGCTAACATCACTGCGTTAGTGGGGTAATGCCACTCTAGCCCTGCGTGCGGGGCTAAATTTAGCCCTACATGCAGAGCTAAACCTAGCCCTGCGCGAGGCTACATCCAGTCTCGCATGAGACTTTTTACGCCTCTATGAGAGGGCTGGCCAGGTCAAAACTTTGACCTAGTATTGAGTGGGCTAACCCCACTACGTTAGTTGGGTCAATGCCACTTTAAGTAGGCGATTACGTCCGCCCACTTCATCCCACGATCAGTGGAAACGGTCGGGTTAATAGGCCAGTTTTAGGCTCGCACGAGCCTGTCTAGCCTTGCAGGCGGCTCACACTCAGCCTAGTAAGGATGTTGTAGTCTCGTGCGAAGCTCAAAATAATCTCTAGCGCGAGGCTAACTGACTATTACCAGTCTTAGCTGAATTCAAGGGCAGTTATACCCTCTCGAGCCTATAAATAGCTCATATGAGAATGAGCTCGGGCAAGGGCATTGCGCAGGGCATCACAGAGGGCACCAAGCATCGAGCAAGAGGCAAAGAGCAACTATCAAGCTGCAGGCATCGAGAGAACTAGCAAGGCTAACTTTTCCTTGTTTCTCAGGAGCTCTAGAAATTTATTCTCTAAGTTTAGGGTGTTAATATCCTAAGGCCTTACTCTCTTTCAAGGAATCTCTGGAACAAGGCAAGAAGGAATTCTCAGGCAATAGCATTCGAAGGTCGATCGATCACATCGTCAATGGGACAAAGTGGTCGCACGCTGATCATACTCCCATTAGCACACTTCCCCAGAAATCTCAGAGGAGAGTTCAACTTGTAATTTTTTCTTTTCTTCTTCAATTACATGTAATCTTCTCCTCAAATTCTGCAAGTTTTCCCCTTATCAATTTTAATGGAAAACAAGATGGCGACTCTGCTGGAGAATGCATTCCCCATTGTTGAGAATCAAGTATCGCAATGCGACGATCAGACCCTCGGGTCTATTGCTGAAAAATTAGTCATTCACTTTGCCCAAGAGAGGTTTGAACAACTTCTCTGGGATAGCACAAGCCCTCTACATGTGCGCAAGCACAGGAAGGTCAGGATAGCCAGGAGGGCTCTGGCTACCTCTTGGAAGCAAGTCTTTGTTAAGATAAATAAGGTTCTTTGCAAGCCTATCACAGTCTCAAGCGAGGCTACACAGACTCTATGCGAGTCTAGCACAGTCTTAACAGAGACTAACATAGTCACGCTCCAGCATGTTAACACTATGCGAGAAGCTATAAATGTTCCTCGTGAACCTAAATTAACCTCTGCTAAGGCTATATGGATTGCAAAATTTATAGTCTCATGCGAGGCTAGAGATAGATCTCTTGATTCAGCATCTTGCGAAGCTAAAATAGTCTCTGATGGCAAGACTATTCCAGCTCTCCACAAAGATAAGCCTCGCCTAAACCCGCGAGTGTAAGGCTAAAGCACTCTGTGCTAACAGCGAGGCTACTGCAGCCCCGTTTACATCATCAACACTATTGAACAGTGCTAAAGCAACTCTTAGCCGCGAGGCTAAGGCTAAAGCTAAAGCAACACTTGGTGCTAAAACCGAAGCTAACTATAACTTCGCTCAAGTCAAGAGCACTATTGGGCAGTGCTAGGCTCGCCGCTAACGGTATAACCAAAACACTAAGTGCTCAAATAGCTTCACCATGCGAAGCTAATTCAACTCTTTGCAGAGTTTAGCCTTGCCTATCACGCGAGGCTAAGGCCAAAGCACCTTTGTGTGCTAATAGCACTGTTGATTCAGCGTTGCTCTGACTGCCAGCACCCAGTGCTAAGGATGTTTACCGCGAGGCTAAAGACAACGCACCAAGTGCTAATGATCTTAGCCACAAGGATAGAGATAAAGCATCACTGAGTGCTAACAATGAGGCTCTTTTAGCCTCGCTCAAAGGAGGAGCTCTGCACAGCAAAGCTAAGCTCGCCTTCAAAGGCAGAGCTAAAATGGTAACTTCGCCTTGCGAAACTACTTTTTGAGGCGAAACTATCCTAGCTTTGCTTATAGCAAAGAAGAAAGCTTGAAGGCTAAGCCCAGGATTTCTCAACCCAAGCGGGCTAACATTCATTTTTCCCGAGTCTCCATGTTGGATTGGTTGGATCCAGGTAACACAGAATTGCAGGATTATCTGAGCAACAAGCGGAAACTTTGCTCCGAAAAGCCAGTTCACATCTCGCCATCCCAGTGCGGACAAGTAGGGTGTCAACCTGTGATGGTACAATCTGTCCACTGTTGTTTGGGGGCAATCCCCATAACTTCTCCTACAAGCCAGCAATCGGTGTTCAACCAGTTTTCTACCCAAACTTCTGAGAAGCTAAGTCTCAAAAGAAGAAAACAGTGAAGGTATCTCACCTCGCGGCTGCCTCTGTCAACATGATAGATAGAAGAAAGGATCTGCTATAATTTCCCGAAAGGAGACAGGAAGTTCGTAGTCCCTTATTTAGTTCTTCAGATTCTGACTATAGCCCCGGCTTAGGTCAGGTCTTGGTTGAATAAGAGGGTGCCTTCCAAGGCACTCACTCCAAGGTAGCAATACCCTATAATTATGGACAATCTTCTTCTTCAGAAGCTATGTTTCCAGAACCATTGAGACACCACTTTCAATGGTCCAATGATGAAGAAGAAGCTAGCGACTACGCTTCCTCCACCACCATCAACTCCATGCAAGCAGGCTTCATATCAGCCAACATGGCTGATAACAACAATGATGATGATCTCTGTCGTCGCATGGAGGCATAGGAGCAGACTTCAAAGGTCCAGCAAGAAGCCTTGGATAATATACAGAGCATGCTGACTCAGCTCCTGACCAACCAAAATAATGACTACACAACCGGTAGCAATCATGATGAAGAACAACAACAATGACCTCCTAAGACTGAGAAGTCGAAGGAAAGATCTTCAATCGATACTGAAGTGATCAAAGGCATCCAAGCTCAAATCACATCCTTAGCCTGAAGGGATGAACTGAAAAAGTAGGGGTCCGTCCTTACCCCTTGGAATGGGATTCAGTCCTATATCCGCCGAAGTTCACGCCACCAACGCTACACTTGTATGATGGCAAGAGCTCGCCAAATCAGCACATTTACTACTTTCAATCGCAAACCAGTAATATAGTAGGTAATGATGCTATCATGGTCAGACTGTTCATTGGCACCCCTCAAGGGGGTAGCCTTTGATTGGTTCAGGAGTCTCCCCGTGAACTCCATCAATTCCTGGCTCGACTTGAAAACCTGGTTCCTCTCCCGATTCTACGAGGATGATACTGAGGTAACCATGGACAAACTCCTTTCAACTGTCCAAAAAGGAAGAAAGTCCGTAAGAGACTATATAGAGAGGTTTCACAACCTTTTTTCTACTATCCCTGCAAGCATGCCTTTGCCCATGTTGCTTCCAACATATAGGCATAACTTCCTTGACAAGGTGAAAGTTCGCATGGGAGCTGTCAAGGCTCACACATGGAAGAAGCTTGTTGAACAAGCTAAAATAGTTGAGAAATCGGCTAAAAAGTTTGAGTCCCCCAAAAGCAGGTGGGGTATCAACAGCAAAAGCCATAACACAGATAAATCTTCCGACACATCAACATTGGAAGTATATGGAGGAACTCGATCAAAGATGGGTAACTCTAATAGAACTTTGGAGTATCAAAGGTAATGCTCCTTCAAAGATGAGTATGTGGTAACAATCTTCCATTTGCTCAATAAGGGTAACAAGCTTAAGTTACCAGAAGTTCGGCACCCCGATGAAGTTGGACGAATGAACGATCCCAACTATTGTCTTTTCTATAGGATGGTTCATCATCCTACTTGCAGGTGCAATGTCTTTAAGAACAAAATTCAAGCATTGATTGAAGCGGGAGTTTTGACTCTAAAGTCAGAACATAAAAGGGTCACTGCCTAACCCCTATCTTGAAAGGGAGTATGGAGGTAGTCAACTCTACTTCCAAAAGCCATGGGTCTTATCCCATCAATGGCTAATGCAATGGGACACAAGCCGGTTTAAAGCTAAAGGCAAGTCTTGCTATGTCTCTCGCAGCAGATGGTATCGCACCAGCAACTCTTCTCAGCAGCTCTGAAGAGGAGACAACCATCTCAGCCGCTATTTGACCCCTGATGAGACATAACAGCCAACAACATTAGAAAATGTACAGGGCGTTGGAATATGTCATTCCACCACCCACATGGGGACAACCTTTCGTAGTAGAGGCAGTCTACTAGAGTGGAGCTTATCACCTAGCGAATCCAAATGGTGACACACTCCTGATGCCAATCAATGACAAGTGCTATTCATGATCATATTAACACTATACCCCTGATCAAAGAAGTACTATACATGATCATATTAACATTACACCTCTGATCATCAATTCAGACTCGTCTGACTGCTTCATCTCCTCAAAGAGTCCTTTTCTCCAGGTGAAATCAATTTCAACCATCTTTGCATTCTTCTTTTGGCAAATTAGTTCAGCTTCAGACAAGCTTGAGCGAGCCGAATTCATTGAAGGATCGTGATGCATCCTTGCAGGACCTTTCTAGAGTTTCCACATTCTTGTCCAGATTCGATGATCAGCTGTAATTAGAGTCTTGATATGAAGAACAAGAGTGAAACTCCACGAGGAATCTCGATCTACTCGATATATTCCCTGTGAAGCTTGTACTCCATATCTAGACACGAAGATCAGCTGAGAACCAGAGTCTTGATGAACAAAAGGTGACACTCCATGAGGAATGTCGATTTACCTGATGAATTCCCCATGAAGTTTAGACTTAACTCTTATATCTCCATTGAGATTTTAGAGGTCACTAGTGGGATACAGAAATATTCACTTCATGTGACACGATCTGAAGGCCTTCAGTGAATAAGGCTAGAGGAAAACATTGGCTTCTAAGACCAATATAAAGTCCTCAATAACTCATCATGCTGAGGTGAATAGCATGGCTAGCCCAACTCAAACGGTAGTGGTAAAGGCTTACTAAATTCGTTGATAGCTGAGGATTTGCTAAAAATCCTAAGGGACCTGATCCCATTTCATTCCTCCAGAATCTTTACCAATTCCCTTCTATGGAATGGTAGATCCACAAGGCAAAAAAGTCATGTTAAAGTTTTCACCTCTGACTTTTTCTTCATTTTAGGAATATTGTTCTCCTATTCCCCAGCAGGATTAATTTGACTCCCAACAAATTTTGGGAACACTGTCTTCTATTCTATGGCGGAATTCTCTAGCAATGTTTTGCAAAGAACGGTCAATTCCACCAAAGTCCTTTACCAATTCCTGTCTGTTCGCGATTCGAAATTCATGAAAAACTCCATCGTTGTTGAATCACGTACAAGTTATAAATCTAAACTTACTAAAATCTTTTTAGCAAAGTGTGCAGTGGCAAGTATAGGATCGAATCCACAGAGACTTGTTCTTGAAATTTTAGTTATTAAAAATCTCAATTTTATCTTATTCTAGTTGAGAAATCCCTTGAATGAAGGTTAGAATTTTGTTTTTTTTAAAATAAATAAATAAATAAAGATCTTGTAGAAGAAAGCAAAAGAAAAATAAAAATATGAAGAAAGCAAAAGAAGAAGGAAATACTAACCTTTTTGCGAAGATTTGAATACCCAAAATAAGAAGAAAAAAAATTTAAGAGATTGGTACGAAGGGAAGAGGAAGATAACCAGTGAACTTATTTCTTGTCGTCGCCTTGTTGTCTCCCTCCTCCAAGCGATGCTGAAAACAAAAGAAGTTAATAAAAGAAAAGAGATGACTTCATGAAATAAAATATGAAAGAAAAGAATAGCAAAAAAAAAAGAGAAAATTAAAGAAAAACTTAGACTGAACGCCGCAAATCGTGAAGAAGAATTCTGAATTTTATTCCATAAGCATCAAATACAAAGCTCTTGACCTCTCCAACTCGCATTACAACGCTCAAAACTTTCTTTTTCTAGCTTTTCAGCCCTCTGGTCCCCTCTCTCTCTCAATGAATACATGTATTTATAGGAAAATAATGATAAGGGAGAGTGTAGGGAGATAGGGAGAGTTGGCTATTTTGAATTTCAGTCTTCCCTTATCTCCAAACTTGATTATCCAGAATTCTGATCTGCAACTTGATGGCGTGTTGATTGCTGAATATTGCTTAACAGATGATAGAATTCAAAACAGTAATCAACATAAGAGTTGTAGCCCTTTAAATCTTCTTTCTGGATCATCTTGAATCATCAGATTTGAGATTCAGTAGCAAAAGATATGATTAAAATGCTAAACTATATCCAGTCTGATTTGCTCTGATCTTCAGCTGAACATTTGCCCCAATCCTTGATTTGTTCTAACTAGATCTGGGATCATCCTCAGCTAATCAAATAGATCCAGTTAAATCTGATTTTAACTAGTATTTATTTGGTTTAATCCTCTTTCTCTTCATTATTATTTTCTGCAAAATAAATATTTAAGACAAGAAAATTAACAGATTTATTACACGATAAATGTAAGAGTGTAATGAAAAGAATGCAAAATATGTGTACGATCACACTCCCACAACCTATCTTTTGCTCGTCCTCGAGCAAAACAACAAAACTAAACAAAAGATTATTAGACCACTTTCGCAGGTCATGCGATGCACTGAGCTTGTGCAACAAGCCGTTAAACCTCTAGGTTTCCCCTAGAGGAGGAGTTGTAGTCTCCTGAGGGTTTTCAGTGGATTACACCCACAAAATCTATAAAGAAAAGAAATAATTTTGTTAGTATTTTTTGAAAATACATTTTGAAAGATGAGAAAATATTGAAGTGTTTTAACAAGTATTAGGGAACTTGTAAGTTATAAGAGTATCGAATTGTTCATTCTTAAACTTAGCCTCTATTCAAATATTTGTTATCAATTAAGGTAAGGAATAAATTGAATTCTCATCTAGTCTATTATTTTACCCTAAGTCATATGCACCTTGTGACCGTGAATATTTTGACTAAGGGTTCTTCAACTCTATGCCTTCTACCTTATTTGTATTATTTGTATATATAAGAGTAGTAATATTCCTTAGCTTTCTTAGGCTTTCTAATTTGCCCATGTAATGAGCCTTAGTCGGTGACTCCCAAGCCGGACGGTTTTAGGGCACCTTGTGAGAAAACACCCCAAGGACTTAGGACTCAAGCAAACAAGGCCACAAAACTAAGGATTTATTTGGTGATATGGACCACTTTTAGGCGTGAATAATCATGCTTTATGAGGCACAAAAATCTAGCTTAATCAGAGGATTTTTATATATATATATTTTTTCTCAAACTTATCTGATCATCTTTCGCATAAATACCAAGGCTTACTTAGGCCAAAGCACCTAGCTAATCAATAATTAGATTTGTTCATCTTTCATAGATATATATATATTTTTAATACGGCATAAGAATCTTTATTTTTGAACCCTACGTATGTAAGTATATAAAAGATGCATATTTTATCAAGGTAAAAATCAAGACTGGATTACTTTTTCAATTTTTTCTTCTATCCCTAGAAATTAAACAAAAATTCTTATTTCAACCAAGTATAAGAAATCCTAATTATGGTTCTCTTATTCCTTAAAATTAACTTAATTTCTTGCAAAAATAAGTCAAAGTATTATTTTTCTTTTCAAAAAGTTTTTTTTTAACCAAAAAATTTTTTATATTTTTTTAATCTTTATTATTTTTTTCTTTTTCAGAAAACTTAAAAGAAAACATATGTTAACCCTCCCCCATACTATCTCATGCATTGTCCTCAATGTATGAATGAATGCATAGCATGCTACAAATGTAAGAATGTGAAGGGTAGATAGTACCTGATGAGGACGAGTGGATGTCATTCATCATTGTCTAGTTAAGAGAAAAAAAAATACAAAAACTATAATACATAAATGGATCCCTAATATATATAGAGATCAATCCTGATAAACAGGATCTTCCAGAAGGATTTCCTCCACTTCAGGGCTTAGATACTCACGGTATGATTTTAAACGATGGCCATTTACTTGAAAAGTGGTACCATCCGTGGTATTGTGGACCTCAACTGCACCATGTGAATGTACCTTATGAACAGTGTATGGACCGGTCCAACGAGATTTCAGTTTTCCCGGAAAGAGATGTAGACGGGAGTTGTACAGCAAGACTTTTTGTCCTGGTTGAAATTCCTTTCGAGTTATGATCCTATCATGCATAATCTTCATACGACCCTTGTTCCGTTTTGAACAGTCATATGCATCATTCCTTATCTCTTCAAGCTCATCAAGTTGAAGTTTCCTAGACTCTCCTGCCTTGTCTAGATAAAATTTAGGCGTTTGATTGCCCAGTATGCTTTATGTTCTAACTCGACAGGAATATGGCAATCCTTGCCATAAAACTAACCTATATGGAGACATTCCAATAGAAGTTTTGAATGCAATTCTATATGCCCATAAGGCATCAGTCAGGCGAAGAGACCAATCTTTTCTAGTGGTGTTCACAGTTTTCTCTAGAATGGTCTTGATGGCTCGATTGGAAACTTCTACTTGGCCACTAGTTTGTGGGTGGTAAGGGTTGGCTACTCTATGATTGATGCAATATTTTCTCACTAAGGCTTCAAATGTACGATTACAGAAATGTTTTCCACCATCGCTGATGATTGCACGAGGAAAGCCAAAAACGAGAGAATACATTCTCTTTCAAGAAGTTAACCACAACTTTGTGGTCATTGGTCTTACATGCTACCGCCTCTATCCATTTAGAGACATAGTCAACTGCTACAAGAATATATTGGTATCTATGGGATATAGGAAAGGGACCCCTGAAGTCAATGCCCCAAACATCGAAGATTTCGACAACTAAGATTGGGTTTAACGGCATTTCATTCCGGCGTGCAATCTTCCCTAATCGTTGACAACGATCACATGATTAACAATAGACATGAGCGTCACGAAATAGAGTGGGCCAATAAAAACCACATTGCAAAATTTTGCAGCAGTTTTTTTCCCACTAAAATGACCTCCACAGGCTTGGTCATGGCAAAATGAAAGGATGCTCCTAAATTCTGAGTCAGGAATGCAGCGTCGAATGATCTGATCGGGACAGTACTTGAACAAGTATGGTTCATCTCAGAAGAACCATTTGATCTTAGCTAAGAAACGCAATCGTTCTTGTTTGGTCATGAATGGGCATTTGTTCCGTGACAAGATAATTCACAATGTCAGCATACCACGGAACAATGAAGAGGAGACAGACATTAACTGCTCATCAGGAAATGTCTCAAGGACAGGTAGTGAGTCGGACACAGATTCGACCACAATCCTAGACAAATGATCTGCTACAACATTCTCAGCTCCCTTTTTATCATGAATTTGTAAGTCGAATTTCTGTAGGAGTAAGATCCAACGGATTAAACGGGCTTTAGCATCTTTTTTCATGAGAAGGTACTTTAAAGTTACATGATCAGTGTAGATTAGGTCCTTAGAACCTATAAGGTATGGACGGAATTTGTCAAGAGCCAAAACGACTGCCAACAACTCTTTTTCAGTGGTTGAATAATTCAGTTGGGCATCGTTAAGAGTCTTACTGGCATAGCAAATGACATGAGGAAATTTATTCACTTGTTGGCCTAGGACAACCCCTACAGCATAGTCTGAAGCGTCACACATTACCTCAAATGGGAGATTCCAATCAGGTGGTCAGATGATGGGTGCCGTGGTTAACTCGGTCTTTAGCCTTTCAAAGGCTTCCAAACAAGAAGGGGTGAACTCAAAAGGAACATCCTTTGCTAGAAGATCACAAAGAGGTTTAGAGATTTTGGAAAAATCTTTGATAAAGTGGCGGTAAAATCTAGCATGGCCTAGGAAAGATCGCACCTCCCGAACAGTTCTAGGAGGTGGTAATTTGGTGATTAGCTCTACCTTAGCTTTATCAACCTCTATACCTCTATCAGAAACAATGTGTCCTAAGACAATCCCAGATTTCACCATGAAATAGCATTTTTCCCAATTAAGAACTAGGTTCTTCTCCTTGCATCTTATCAATACCAATGATAGATGATATAAACCCTCATCAAAAGTAGACCCAAAGACAGAGAAGTCATCCATGAAAACCTCTAGAAATCGCTCAACCATATCTGAAAAGATGCTCAACATACACCGCTGAAAAGTAGCCGGTGCATGCATAGCCCAAAGGGCATGCGACGATATGCAAATGTGCCAAACGGACATGTGAATGTCGTTTTCTCTTGGTCCTCACGAGCAATGTGGATTTGGTTATATCCTGAATAACCATTGAGAAAGGAATAGTATGCGTAACCGGCGATACGTTCTAACATTTGGTCAATGAAAGGCAGAGGAAAATGATCTTTCCTAGTCATGGAGTGAGAGTTTTCTATAGTCTATGCACACTCGCCAACCAGTTTGAATACGAGTTGGAACCAACTCATTGTTCTCATTAGTAACAACTGTGACTCCGGACTTTTTGGGTACAACTTGTACTGGACTAACCCACTGACTATCAGAGATAGGGTAAATGATACCCGCATCTAATAATTTTATTATTTCCGCTCTCACCACATCTTTCAAAATAGGGTTAAACGCTTCTGTGGTTCTCTCGAGATCTTGGCATTCTCTTTAAGATGAATTTGGTGCATTACCACAGAGGGGCTAATTCCCTTGATGTCTGCTATGGTCCATCCTATGGCTTCCTTATGTTTCTCAAGAACATCTAGTAACTTTTCTTCTTGGTCCTTATCTAAATGAGATGATATGATTACAGGTAAGGTTTCTGACTTACCTAGGAAGGCATACTTCAATGTGTCAGGTAAAGGTTTGAGCTCCAACTTGGGAGGCTCAATGAATGATGGAACATGAACAGATGTTGATAGTGGTGAGAGTTCTACCTTAGGTCTCTATAGGTTGGTATCCATGATGGGGACAGAATCTAACAATGCGTTCACCTCTTCTATAGACTCCTCAATATCAAAATTCATTCCAAAATGGGCTAAGCATCTCTCCAAGGGGTCTTCATAGCAAGACTCCTCAAAGGTGTGATTGACCGACACATCAATCATGTTGATCTCCTCATGATCGTCCATTACATGTGGTTGGAACTAGTATGGAAAACGTTTAGCTCAACTGTCATATTTCCAAATGACAAGGTCATGACTCCATTCCTACATCTAATAACAACATCGGCAGTAGCAAGGAATGGTCTCCCTAAAATCACAGGGGAGTGATTGCTTGGATCTCTAACTGGCTCAGTGTCTAAGACCACAAAGTCAGCAGGAAAATAGAATTCATCGACCTTCAAAATAACATCCTCAATAATTTCCTTGGGGACCTTAACTGACCTATCTGCTAGAAGCAATGTAAGGTTAGTGGGTTGTAACTCCCTAAACCTAATTGTTTGTACACAGAATAGGGTAAAAGGTTTACACTGCCCCTAAATCTAGTAGACACCGATCCATAACCTAATCTTCTATCCTAATAGAAATAGTTGGACTCCCTGGATCCTCATATTTGGGTGCAATGGGTTGCTGGATGAGACATGATGCTTGTGTAGGCAAATGCAGCTTCACGAGGCACAAAACTTTTCTCTTGACCGTGGTTAGATCTTTTAGAAATTAGCATATGAAGGTATCTGATTAATGGCATCCAAGAACGGAATATTGATTTGAACATTTTTGAAAACTTCCAAAATTCCCTCGCAGTGATTTTTCTTCCTAGTTGGTTGAAGACGTTGAGGAAATGGGGCTTTGGGCACAAAAGATTTATCTTGATTGTCAACAATAACTTGATCATCTTTCTTTGTTGACTCCTTTGGTTCCTTTTTTTCTTTTCTTTTACAATATTAGGATTGTTTGGTGGATCTTGGACTTGGTTGTCCACTCTCTTGCCTGACCGTAAGTGTGGATGGATTAGACTTGACGGTTTGAATTAGAACTAATTTCAAATTGGCCTGTTGGAGTATTTTGAGGAGCAGGTCGTCCTCTCGGGTTGGGCACAGTTTGACTAGGGAAATGTCCTTTCTCTCTCTCCTAATAGTTGCAGCTAACTGTTCTATCTGAACCTCGAGCCTGGCTATCATCTGATCCTGATTATGATACATTTGGGCTTGAGTTTGATTAGTTATTAGTTGGCTCTGCATGAATTGTTGGAGAGTGTCCTCTAAAGATGGTTTTCTTTGATTGGGAGGGACATATGGAGGAACAGATGGTGTTGTATTGAATTGATTTCCCTTATGAAATGATTATTAGAAGATGGTACTTGAAATGATGATGATCCACCATATCCTTGTCTTGAGGAGACTTCCATGAAAGGTTGGGATGATTCCGCCATCCCGGATTGTATGTTCACTAAATGGGTTGTTGTTGGGATTGGGCTTGCGAAATGTATTGAGTATATTTGCTTGCTCCGCTTTAATAATTGGCAAATCCGGGGCATTGTTCAACCAAGTGGTCTTGGCTGTCACAAAGGACACAAATGGGAGACACCACTGGCTTGGATGGTTCGGGAGCTGAAGACTGTGCTCCCTTGCTCAATTCTAATGCTTCAAGTCTTCGTACTACTGATGTCATTTGGCATCACTCTCAAAATTAGGGTTGATTTTATGTATACCACCCTTGTTAGTGGCAGTTGAGGTGGTAAATTGCTTATTATCAACACCAATAGGCTCCCATTCTAGAGTATTTTCTGCTACCTCTTCAAAGAATTGTCATGCATCATCGGTCGTTTTGCTCGTGAATGTTCCATGCAAAGGGATTCAATCATGGTCTTATTCGAGTAGTCTAACCCTTCGTAAAGAATTTGAATCAAACGGATCTTTTTGAATTCGTGATGGGGACACTCAAGTAAAAGATCTTTGAATCTTTCAAAATATGTGAAGAACGTCTCCCCTTGTAGTTGATGGAAGGTGTTGAGGGCTTGACGTATGGTAGCAGTTTTCTGCTTAGAATAGAACTTCCTATAGAAGGCTTCGGCTAATCCTACCCAAGTAGAAATTGAACCAGGTTGGAGAGAAAGAAGCCAAGATTTGGCTCTTTCTTTTAGAGAAAATGGGAATAGCCTAAGTTTTAGGGATTCTTCTGTCATTTGATGATACTTCATGGTCCCACAAATATCCTCAAATTCCCTAACGTGTTGATACGGGTTCTTATTTGCCAATCCCGAAAGACTGGAAGCATTTGTATCATCCCAGATTTAATCTCGAAATTTGCCGTAAGGGCTGGCAAGGTGATACAGGAAGGTTGGTGGACCTTGTAGGATACATGTAATCCTTTAAGGTCATTTGTTTGGTTTCATTAGTGTCACCCATTGTTGCAGTAGGGTCAGAAACAATAATGGATTCTAATCGACCCTTAATATGAACCCACTTTCGCATGAACCAGGGTACTGCCCTGATGAAGGATTTTCTAAATCCTAGATAAGATTACACACAAGATGACTCAACCAATCAATTGCAATCAAGTGTTTTTTTATCTTGAATTTAATTTAAAGGTAATCAGTTTTTTTTTCACTAATCTTAAGAGAATAGAATTTCTCCTAGTTAGACAGCTCCTAACTGGGTTGGAAGGATAGTGGGTTTACCAGTTAAACTCGTCAAATAAGCGATTTGGCTCTCCCCCCATCCGGGCACTTACTAAATTCAGCCACCCTTTCTTAGACAGGAAAGTTCCTCGGTCCTTCTTCCAGGCCAAGAACCGCCGCAATGGCTAAGTCACCCTTTCTAGATAAGAAAGCCCTCTTCGTGAGCTTGAAAATGTTCACCGGAGTCTTCCCAAAATAGTTCCACTAAATGAGCTCGAAATCCTAGTGGTTGAGTTCTAATTGATTTTAAATTAGTTCAAGCTTGGGAAAAAAAACTTATATGCGGTTGTGATTTTTGAGCCAAGGAACGGGTGATGAAATCCCGACCTTATATGAGGGGGGACAGCTCTTAAGATCTTTTTATGCAAGTATGCACTAATGCAGCACAAAATTCAATCAATAAGGACCTCCAAACCCCACTGACAAGAGATTCGTGGGTAGAGTTAGAAAATACTAACCTTTCCGGCGACTCTGAAGCAAGCAAGTTTTTATTTATTTTTATTTAGCAAAGCAATATGTCATAAGCAAGCAAGCTCTTCTTGTGTTCAAGTCTTCTTTTGTTCATGCAATATCCCTACAAAAGAAAATTTGAAATTAAATCTTAGGGATGAAAAGAAAAATAACAAAAAGAATTCTGAATTTTTTTAATTTTTTTTAATTTTAATTTTTTTAATATTAAAGTAGAAAAAGATTAGATGTTAATTTTTCAAAACCAAAAATTTTCACAAGTCCCCGACAATGGCGCCCAAAAAACTGTTCGCGATTCGAAATTTATGAAAAACTCCATCGTTGTTGAATCACGTACAAGTTATAAAACCTAAATTTACTAAAATCTTTTTAGCAAAGTGTGTAGTGGCAAGTATAGGATCGAATCCACAGAGACTTGTTCTTGAAATTTTAGTTATTAAAATCTCAATTTTATCTTATTCTAGTTGAGAAATCCCTTGAATGAAGGTTGGAATTTTGTTTTTTAAAATAAATAAATAAATAAAGATCTTGTAGAAGAAAGTAAAAGAAAAATAAAAATATGAAGAAAGCAAAAGAAGAAGGAAATACTAACCTTTTTGCGAAGATTTGAATACCCAAAATAAGAAGAAATTTTTTTTTAAAAGATTGGTAAGAAGGGAAGAGGAAGATGAACCAGTGAACTTATTTCTTGTCGTCGCCTTATTGTCTCCCTCCTCCAAGCGATGCTGAAAACAAAAGAAGTTAATGAAAGAAAAAAGAGATGACTTCATGAAATAAAATATGGAAGAAAAGAATAGCAAAAAAATAAAGAGAAAATTAAAGAAAAACTTAGACTAAATGCCGCAAGATCGTGAAGAAGAATTCTGAATTTTATTCCATAAGCATCAAATGCAAAGCTCTTGACCTCTCCAACTCACATTACAACGCTCAAAACTTTCTTTTTCTAGCTTTTCAACCCTCTGGTCCCCTCTCTTTCTCAATGAATACATGTATTTATAGGAAAATAATGATAAAAGAGAGTGTAGGGAGATAGGGAGAGTTGGCTTTTTTGAATTTCAGTCTTCCCTTATCTCCTAACTTGATTTATCCAGAATTCTGATATGCAACTTGATGGCGTGTTGATTACTGGATATTACTTAACATATGATAGAATTCAAAACAGTGATCAACATAAGAGTTGTAGCCCTTTAAATCTTCTTTCTGGATCATCTTGAATCATCAGATTTGAGATTCGGTAGCAAAAGATATGATTAAAATGCTAAACTGTATCCAGTCTGATTTGCTCTGATCTTCAGCTGAACATTTGCCCCAATCCTTGATTTGTTCTAACTAGATCTGGGATCATCCTCAGCTAACCAAATAGATCCAGTTAAATCTGATTTTAACTAGTATTTATTTGGTTAAATCCTCTTTCTCTTCATTATTATCTTCTGCAAATAAATATTTAAGACAAGAAAATTAGCAGATTTATTACACGATAAATGTAAGAGTGTAATGAAAAGAATGCAAAATATGTGTACGATCACTGTCCATGGAACGGTAGGACCACATCAAACTATAATTATTTTCTCGATAAAATAAACTACAAATCAAGCCTGTCAAGCTAAAATTAAACCTCTGACAGTATTGAATATCCCCGGTAGATCCTGCCAACATCCCTAGGAGGTCAAACTCCACTCAAATTGCTATTACGTTC
>JAVJIF010018159.1:0-59522 GCA_038442645.1 Agave tequilana | reverse complement strand
AATGAGTGCTCCTATTCTCTGAATTGTCTCCCTCTTCGGATGGAGACTTAAACGACTCAGAGTTAGAATGCTCCTCCTCCTCAGTATGTGCAGAAAACAAGCTTTTCCCTTCCTTCCGTTTGCCTTTGGACTTTCAGAAGGAGCCTTGGTCTTAGGCTTCTTCTTTTTGTCCTCAAGCAATTGTGAAAGCATCTGCTTGAGGCTGTCGATAGATTCTTATTGAGCACGAATCATTTCAAGTTAATCCCTCTGGGCTTGGCTTGCTGTTCAAAGCGCCTGGCCATTTTTTCAAGAGTGCTTGTCATATATGCGAAGGCTTTGTTCTCTACAGAAGAGTTCGAGGCCTATGATTCTGTGATGACAGAGTGTCTCGCTTACTTCAATGCCCCGGGTTAGGGCACTGTAGTCCATTGGGGCTCTTACACCAATTCGAGTGTGGGTATGCCGGTACACACCTTCTGGTTCGGTGTTAGACTCGTCAGAGCTGACTATTGGCTGCTTCTACTTAATTTTGCTTAGTATAGTGCTTGGAACCACCACGGTCGCAGTAACTTCAGGGTACTCTGCATCAGAGAAAGTTCTCCTTGTGCGGGAGCAACGCCTTTTGGCCGAGCGAGAGATTGACATGGATGATAACTGTTTGAACACCGACTGTTTGCAATGGCATTCAGAGAGCACTGTTGTGATGAACCGTTCATAACAGCATAGTGGAGTGATTTGATAAATGTTCCTCTTCTTTGTCAAGTAATCTCTTAGATCCGTTGGAGGGGGATCGAAGAGACCAGTCTCGAGTCTCTGAGGACGTGGACTTTTCAGCTCCCTTCTGACCCTAGTCGTCAGAGAGCGAATGTTAACCTTGCGTCGCAACTCTAAAACACAAGTCTCAGGGGTGCAGGGTTCAGAGACGCAGAGTTCACGTTCTGTAGAACAGACGTGGCTCTCGCGTTTTGCCTTTGAGATGCGGACCTCACGTTACTGATTGTCATGTTTATCTGGCGACACATGAGAGACGCAGACTTCATGAGTCCCGCATTCTGGCGTAGAGATGCAGGTCTCGTATCTCTGAGGGGAGATGTGGACTTCGCGTTGCTGAACGTCGCGTCTGTGATGTAGGGCCTCAGAAACGCGAGCCTCATGAGCTTTGCGCTTTGGTATCAGACGCGGACTTCACGCGTCTGATATTGTTCAGAAGAGACGCGGGCTTGAGCCTCGCATCATGTATCTGCTAGCAAGATGGCTTTTCTAACTTCTTCCATCTGTTGTCAACGTGCGTCACGCCTTTGTCGACATTCAGCATTCTGATTATGCTTCATGGTTGTTGGAGACCCCAGTAACCTGGAGCTGAGGAAGAGGAGGGGCGTGACAAGATTGGCCTTCAATGACGTTGACCTCGCGAGTCTCGTGGGAGACGTTGACGCAGGCCACGCGCGTGACGTGACCAGAAATGTCCATGTTTACGCAGGCCATCTTTGGGGAAGTCTCCGAGGAGACTTGAGAGCGGATCTCCGGGAAGATCCTGCGGTACTGTCGTGCCACCTTGGGGCTCTTAGAGCCAGAAGAGAGGAACTCTTCATATTTTGCCTGATCGAATTCTACAACGAGTGACTCTTTTCCATGAAACTGACGTTACCTTGCACCACAACTTGCTCATCAGTAGAGAAAGTAGTCCCCAGTGGAGTCGCCGTCTCTTGTGCGGGGGGGAAGTTGAAAGTATATTGTAAATTTTTCTTGAATCAATGAAAAATTATAATAACTAAAAATTTCAACTACAAGAGAGAGAAGATACTCAAGCTCAGATCTTCCTTTGTTTAAGACTGGGTTCTTTGCATAGCGGTGGAAAGCGAATTTTATTTTCTGTTGATCGGTGAACGTCAAGCTCTTCTGAAAATCTTCTCCTTAGATCACAGACGGAACAGCACAGCTCCTATCCAATAAAATCTCAAAGAGACTTAGGCAAAAACTTGAACTCAGCAAGTTGATAGAAGAGTTTAACTCTTTATGAGTATTCTTCAGCTGAAAAATTCCGACCCCTCTTCAGTAGCAGCTTTAGCTATTTATAGGGATTTCAGAGATAAAATTATCCCCTAAAAACCCTCCATAATGGGGGCTAACTCCCCTCATTACGTAGGCAATACTTGACCCAGTAATGGGGGATAGTTATAACTGAGACGCAGGGCTCATTTGTAGTTAAAATGCGGGCTTGAGTTTTGCGTTTAGCCGTTGAGATTATACTCGACGTGGGCCTCAAGCCTTGCGTTTTGGCATTGCTGTGGTATTGAGACGCGGCGTCGAACTCTGCTGAGACGCGGGCTTCGAACCCCGTGTCTTGGCTTTGCAGTGATGCTGAGACGCGGGTTTCGAGTCTTGTGTCTTGGCTTTGCAGTGATACTGAGACGCGGCCTTCAAGCCCCGCATCTTGACTTTGCAGTGATGCTTTTCGAGCCCGCGTCTTGACACTGCATCAATGATTTTTATCAGCCTTGCATCTGAAGTATGGGCTCTGCATTTGACGACTTGACTTCAGTGATTTTTTGACAGTCTATACCTAGGCACAGAAAGTGACACCTAAATCCTTCTTAAGGTAGAGATGTACTTAAAGAAGACTTGAAAACTGAACTTTTGGCTCGTGAAGTCACCGAGCTTGAAAAGGTTTATACCTTGGTCCAAGACTTAGATATTGTTAGGTCTAGTTACACCTTTAAGAGTCAAACCCAAGTGCTCAAATCTAATTCGAGTCAGTACCCAAACCGATTTCAAACTCAGATGTCAACCCCCAAACAGGTCAAATAACAAAGGTGGGCTCCTTTCTTCCGTTTTTGATCAAAAATAGACAGCAGCTAAGAGAGAGGATATTTTATCCAAACTTATAAGGTATGGGGTTGATATGGAAATATGAATATTTCGAGGGTGAATATGAATTTTAAAGAGTTTTTTATATCGATATGGAAAAATCCTAATAAGAAACAAAAATCATTTGGTTAGCTTCCATTCTTCTATTTTCACTTCCTTTCCTCTCTGCACACATTAAAGCATGAAAAATACTCAGTATTAATATCACCTTCAACAAATCAATTTAAATTGAATTCGAGTAGTTTCTTCCCTCCTATTGGGATGAACATCCAATAATTATATTGGAACATAGCTTTCGAGTTTGAGACCTTGTTCTTTCCCTCCAGAAAACTTAAAAAGAAAAAAAATACATATATCTGACGATCAAGGGCAATGGCCGCGGGGATTGTTGGATTGTGCGTGCACCCGGAAGGACCGGACGGGTTCACCGGCCCCTTCGGCAGCGACTCCAGCAAGAGACCCTCAACCTCCTCCGGCCACCATATGTCCTCCAAAGGCCTTGCAGAGTTAACAGAGCAAAAGCTTGAGACCACCAATATGAGAAGCAACACTTTTACAGTGCAATATTCTCTCCGACAACCAACCATCTCTCTAAATTCTAAGTTCAAACACTTTGCGTGATGAGATTCAATGTCTCTCTCCTTATTATCGCAATTTGATCTTTGTGTTTTATGAATGATGAATCAAAGGTTTCTGAAGGGAGTATTTATAGAGAAATTGGTGTGTGTAAAGCTTGTATGGCCTGGTCTTATTCTAAAATTCTAACTTCCAGTCAATTACTCTACTTTGGGGTTATATTTGCGTGCATGACCATTGCAAAAAGGTATATTGCGTAATACCCCTTGTACTATCAGCATTTTGCAGAAAACTCTTATGTTCTACTGAAATGAGGCAAAAAAAAACCCTACTCTATTGAATTTACCAGAAAACACTCAGCATTGAGATAGTGCATAGGAATTTGTTGTCAAATCTTAGACGGTAGAAGTGTGTTCTCTGCTAATTTCAATCAAACAGAAAGATAATTTTTCGCTAAATATTTATATTAGTTCATAAAGGTTTGCATGCATGCATGCAATTTCAGTTCATATGTTTATATAGAAAAGATAAAAATATGGAATGTATATTTGCAAATTACACTTTGATTTTTCCTAACCAAAGACTTGGTCCTTAAATTGTTTCTAATGTCATTACACGCGTTTGTAATGGCATAACTAAGTGGAAATCTGCCACACAAAAATTCTGTGATTTTTTGGATGAAGAAATTTTATCCGTGGATTGAGATCATATATGTTTCAAGTTTCAGATTTGTTGACTAGTTGACTCAACGTTTAAAAGTCAATTATGTTGAACACAATGGTGGACCAACGGAGTCATTGTTGACTAGTTGACTCAACGTTTAAAAGTCAATTATGTTGAACACAATGTTTTAATTAGTAAATTTATAATATTTGGCTAAATTTCTTTGAAGGTTTCCATATTAAATAATCTCCTGCAAAAGCCATGCATATGAATCTTCAAGATGGTTGTTAGAGACCAGTTCTTGGATTCAATGGAAGTCAAAAACTACTTGATCCCCAAGAATGTGGGGAGATGGGAAGGTAATAAACTAAAAAAGTAAATCGATGAAAACTATTCTTTCAGTGAAAAAATAATTACTCAGAACTATCATATGATCAAAGCATTGCAAAAAAACTCTCAGTTCTAGTGATATGAGTAGAAAACACTCTCTGCTTCCTTGAGTTCACCTGAAAACAATATATAGGGTGTTATCCGCTCTATTAGATTCCACATGTATTATCAAAATCTAATAATTGTTAGAATATAAACATAATATCTTCAATTCTCACCATAAATTTGGATTTTGACGTAATGGCAACGACTTTCAATTCTCAGCGGTAGGAGTGTCAAACGGGCTGAGCTCGCCCCGCCTGCCAAAAAGCAGGCAGCCCGGCCCGGGCCCCATTTCGAGGTCTTGGTCCGGCCCACGACCCGCCAAGCTGGCCCTTTGTCAGACATGGGCCGAGGCAAGCCTTCCCGGGTTTAAAAAAAACTTAAAATTTTAAGAAAAAATCTAAAAGAATTCTAAGTTTAAAATTATAAAAGTTGATGCTCTACAATAAATTCTAAAAATTAAAATTGACAAAATTGCTACAAATGTATTTTCTATTACTGATTCAATAAAATGGATAAATGGATACAAATACAATTGAAGTATATGAAATTTATTATTCATCATAAAAAATTGTAAGTCTTCAAGCATTTTATCATTCATAAATAAAAAATTTTCAAGTCTTCATTCATCTTCTATGGAGTCTTCGATGAGATCATCAATTGTTGTTTTTTACTTCTCTTTTCGTATCTAGTCAATCCTTCCCGCATATGGTCATCTCGATTGTTTCTGACGCCAGAAAGTTTCTCATATCTTGCAACACTCGACTACTTATACTAAAAATAGATTCTGATACTATGTGTATATGCCAGAATGGTTAATAAATCATGTGTCATGATGGAAAGTAAAGAATTAATTAATGCATGTGATTTTCATTATACCAAAATATCAAAATTATCAAATCCTGAGTCTGGATCATCTTAGGAGTTGTGACACGTTGGATATAATAATAGAGCTCATTTAATATGTTAGATGTTTTAGATGTTTTTGATGCTGATAAAAAACTTGAAAATAATAAATATTTATTCTTAGACGAAGAAGAAGTTTGAGATGACGAAGTAGAGTGTTTATTTCCCTAGGTAACTTCGTAATAATTATACAACTGATTTATAGAAGTATCAATATATGCCCACATTATGGTAACACTATCATCATATTTAATTTTTTAAATAAAAATTTCAAGTAAAAATTTACACACATGAAATTTAATGCGAGGAACCATAATAGCATCAAAATATAAAATAAAAGGAAAAATTTTAAAGTATTTATTAATTTTTGCAATAATATCTTAAAGAAAAATCATTATGTCTATATGTAGAAAATACATCGGTAATTTCATTTAACTTATAAAATATTAAAGTAGTCATGGGATAATAAATACCATAAAATATTTTTGTTACTCTTTCAAATCTGTTCAAAAATTCACAAATAACTTTATAAATTTCTCATTTCTTATCGAAAATAATATAATCAAGCAATTCTAGAGAAATAAACATATTATTACCTGCTAATAAGGAATAGCTTTACTAAGCATATTATATGTTGAGTTCCAATGAGTTCTTACAACTTGAGACAAATTTTTAATAGGTAAGCCTCAACTAGAACAAATATGTTTGAAAGTTTATCTTCTTAGGCCACTACTTTCAATAAATATAATAGTTTCTCTTATGTTTTAATATAATCATTATTATTCTTAAACCATCTTAAACACACAAAATAATAATGTGAAAAACATACTGAATATGAAAAAATTTGTTGTTATAGATTTTAAATAATTTTTCAAAATCTCAATTGCAGCAGTTTTTTCGCTAGCATTATCAAATGAAATAGAAAAAATTTTAGAATCAATTCTAAATTCTCTAACAACATTTATTATAATCTTACTTAAAATGAAAGTATTGTGAGGATGAGAAATTATTTTAAAATCAATAATTGTTTTGTTTAAAATCCAATCAGAATCAATATAATGATTGTCATTAAGAGTTTCCCAGCAATCAGAAGTAAGTCCAACTTTATGTGGTAAAAAAGAAAATTGTAATTAATATTTATTTCTGTTCTTCAACAACCCTAAACCTTTTTTTTTTATAGTATTTCTACTGACCAGCTCATAATCTGGATTATGAGTTGTTCCAATATATTTTGTAAATACCTCATCTTCAGCGATACTAAAAGGATGTTCAGAGCGAATAAGATATTTAGCCAAATTATTCTTACCTGTAGTATGATTATAAGTAAAAGTGCCTAGTATACTACCTAAAGTACTAATTTGTGTTTGTCATGGTTGGTGTTCGAGGTGTTTACTCTTAATATGTCTGCTTAGTGAGCCGGTTCCAGTATTTTTGAAAAAAGCATATGAAATATCTGGGCACAACATACATTAAGCCTCGTAGCTCCATTAATAATTACTTTATTAAAAGATTTTCAAACTTCATATTTAAGATTTGTAGCGGTAGTTGATACTTAAGGAGAGCTAGCAGGTATATAAGTAACAGTGGCAGGTTCATAAGAAACATTAAAAATCTAAGGATTGTGTGAATTAAATTTGTGGAGTATCAGGTAAAGGCAAATTAAGAGTAAAACACTCTTATTACTCAAAATAAAACAATTTCACAGAGAAAGAGCTTGAGGGAGGTCTCGTAGAGCATGAGAGCTTAAGAGAGACTTTGCAGAGAATTTTTTTGAGAATTTTAGAGGATTTTTAGAAGATTTATTGTGATGAAATGGAGTGTAGAAGAGGGAGAATTTGTAGAAGGGAAGAAGAGATTATTTGTATTTTTTTTTTCAAAAATTTCACTCAAATTAGATTCTACTGCCGGGGGGAGGGGGGCTATTTGCAAAAAAAATTAAATCCCCCAAACAGCTAAAATAGTTGTCGCGGGAGCCGCTGGTGGGGGGGTTGCCAAAAATAAATTGCAAACCCCCCCTTTCCCACGGGGCTCGCCGTTGGGCAGGCGGGCCGGCGCGCCTGTGCCCTGGCCAACGGTAAAGAGCCGTTGGGCGGTTTGTCCATGTCGGGCAAGGTCAGAGAGGCATGTGCGGGTCTTGTCAGGTGACGTGGCCAGCCTGGGCACGTGCTGGGACCAAGCTACGCCCGGCCCGGCAGGCCCCGGGCCGCCGCCTATTGCAAACCCGGGTCCGCCCCGTGGAAGAGCCAAACCCGGGCCGGGTATGACCCGGTTGTCAAGCGGGTCAGGCCAGGCCCGTGTCACCATGGGTTGTGCCCTTGCGGACTGGCCCAGTTGACTACAATAATACAAAGAGATTGTATGCAATTTACCCCCAAACTAAATAAATCTTCAGTTATCACAAGCCAACAGAATTTTCATAGCCACCTCAAACGTTAAAGGTGGACTTTTTAGCG
Organism: Agave tequilana; assembly: GCA_038442645.1. Lineage (NCBI taxonomy): Eukaryota > Viridiplantae > Streptophyta > Magnoliopsida > Asparagales > Asparagaceae > Agave > Agave tequilana. Next base: position 51,642 of record JAVJIF010018159.1, on the reverse strand, counting down.
TGAGCATTGAGCAAACCAGCTGCAGTCAAAGCCCTCTTGGGTCAAATGTGATCAGATTTGGACTCAATCTTGATCAAGAACTCAGGCCGGAGTTTTCCACCTCATTGCCTCGCCAGGAAATTGGACTTTGAAACTCGTGCCGGTTGCATGAGACTTGGAAACATATATTTGACCTTTTACAAATTCTTCTATTTTCCTCTCCCCATTATTCTGGTTGTAAACAGAAAAATTAACATTTGAGGTATGAAATATGAAAATTTCATAAGTGAATACAAAATTAAAAAAAATTCGAGTGTCGATATGAAAAAAGCCTTAAACTGAAATATAAAAGCAGTATGACGTTTTCGCTGCTTCTTGACAGGGAAAAAAGAAAGGAGGGAAAGAAAACAAAAGATAAAGAAAAATATGACCAGCTAACAACTTGAGATGAATGATTTTGATGTCTATCGAAATTATAAGAATTAATCGTTTGGACAAATCCCTTCTTATGAAGTCAAAGTTAAAAGTTATTGGTTCATGAAAAATCCTTCTTGGAATTAATGAGCCTCTTTGGTTGATTTTATTTTAAAATGTTGGAAGATTTTAAATAAAAAAAAATCTCCTCTTAATCATTTTCCCTCTTTTCTTTTGTTAGTTGGGGAAATTTAAGGTAGAAGGTGCTAGCGCTTGATATATAAGAAGAGGAAGACTCCATCTTCTGCGAAGAAAAATTTGGGGTTCGGTTCATGTGTCTGAGTCACACACGCGTGTTATATGAGGGTCAATTTTGTAGTAACACGTGAGTTTGGCCCTCTTATAATATTATTAGAAGTCCACAGACTTTAAAGGTTTGTCCCGTTGAAACCCGACATCTTATTCACGTATCAATGCAAGATTGACTCTCTTATAATATGTGTGTGGCTCACATACATGAACCGAATCCCTAAATTCGAGATAAGAAGATCACAAGAGAATGGATCTAGAGTTAGGGCCTCAGAGTACCATCTGTTTGGTTGGTTGCAAAACTTTGCAAAATGCAAAAAGTTTTGCAACTTTACCATTTACACTTGTTTGTTTCCATTTGCAAAATGCAAAAACTTTTTCCACTTTACAGTTGCTACAGTTAAATTTGTGGTCATTTAATTCTCACTTTTACACTCATATTTTCTCACTTGCAGTTGCTACAGTTAAATTTGTGGTCATTTAATTCTCACTTTTACACTCATATTTTCTCACTTGCAGTTGCTACAGTTAATTTTGTGGTCATGTAACTCTCACTTGTAGTACACCAATTCAAAACAGTTACTTGATAATCAATATATAATTTAATATTTTTAAATTTAATATTTTAAATAGTGTTCAATTTCTTATTTAAGTATTTAATTATTTTATATTTTTAATCTTTAATTTTTTATTGTTTTTAATATTGTTTTAATATTTAATATTTTACTATTATAATTTACTATTTTTATTTAATATTTTATTTAATATTTTATTATTTTATTAATACTTATTCCATTTTTTATTATTTTATTTAGAGTAAATATTTTATTAATATAACAATATTATACTATAATATAAAATTACTATATATTTAGTTATTTAATTTTTAATATAAAAATTACTTTATTAATATCATAATAATTTTTATTATTATATTAATATTTTATTATGTTAATATTGTAATAAAGTATTTAATTATTTTATATTTTTAATCTTTAATTTTTTATTGTTTTTAATATTGTTTTAATATTTAATATTTTACTATTTTAATTTACTATTTTTATTTAATATTTTATTTAATATTTTATTATTTTATTAATACTTATTCCATTTTTTATTATTTTATTTAGAGTAAATATTTTATTAATATAACAATATTATACTATAATATAAAATTACTATATATTTAGTTATTTAATTTTTAATATAAAAATTACTTTATTAATATCATAATAATTTTTATTATTATATTAATATTTTATTATGTTAATATTGTAATAATAATTCAGTATAATAATACTTTAATGATAATTTATTATTAAATTATAATTATATTTTACTTTGTTATTTTTATATTTCTATAATATTACAATAATATTATAATAAAATTTATACTATAATAATTTTCAAGTATTTTTAATATTATTACTATATTTTATTTCTTTTAACATTTTTTAATATTTATATTTTATTAGTATTCTTAAAATTTTATTAATGTTCTTTAGATTTTCTTAAGATTTTATATCATTTATTTAATTAATATTTTATTAATATTATTATTATAAATAAAATATTAAGATTATTAATTTTTTATCTCAAATTTATTAATACAATTTAATTTGCAATATTAGATTTAATTTAATAATATTTATATTATTTAAATCACTGCTACAGTTAATTTTGTGGTCAACTTTCCACTTTCACTTTTACATTACCAACCAAACACCGTAAAACACAAAATACTTTACCATTTACACTTTCACTTTACCAACCAAACACCGTAAAACACAATATACTTTTCCATTTACACATCACTTTATCAACCAAACACCGTAAAACACAATATATTTTCACTGCTACAGTTCACTTTTTCCATTCTCATTTTACAACTTACGACTTGCGACGTTTTGCAACGAACCAAACAGGCCCTTAAGTCTGATAAAATTTGGGATTTGGTGAGGAAGAAGAAGGCTTTTCCCTTTGTAGATTAAAAAGGATGTTTATGACATGAGAATGTTCAAAATTAATGAAGTTAAACAGCGAAGGCAAAATAAACAAATATGTAAACATTTGTTAATAAAGTTTAGAATTAGAGGACCAAGTGAATCGGGTCGGGGGCAGATCTAGCTTAAGTCTTAATCGATCCAATATTAATTCCGGCCGAGATTCAAGAACCAAACTTAAACCACCCTACTTAATTGGGTTGGAGCCGGGTCGAGTGTTTTCTGAACCCGGATCAAAGGTTCACATTGGATCCATCATATATTTTTAATATTTAAATACAATTTTTTAAAATTAAAAATTAAACCAGATCCACTGGAAGTCTTATCCAAAACTATAGGAAGAGAGAGGAAGTCGAGAGGAAATCGAGGAAGTCGACGACGACAAGGATCAGCAGCAGAATCAGAATCAGCAGCAGCAGGACCGGTCGATCGGTGTGCACCAACGTGCACAGGCTATTGCGGTCGACCGGGCAGCAGCAGAATCAGAATCAGCAGCAGCAGGACCGGTCGATCGGTGTGCACCAACGTGCACAGGCTATTGCGGTCGACCGCCCGGTCGACCGCAGAAGGAGAACGGTCGATCGCCGGTCAACCGACTGACATTGCCTAACTCCTGGTTAGGCACGGTCGACCGGGGCTTGGGTCGGTCGACCGACAGGCGACTTTGGGCTGATCTAGATTGAATTCGGGAAATTTTCTAAATTGGCAACCAGCCCAATAAGGAACCTGATTCTCCTATGGTTTCCTTGGGTATATTAGAGAGGCAGAGTCCTCTTAATATGGATTGCTTGCAATTGTATTGATTATCAAAAAAATCAATAAAGAAATCTCTCTTCCTTGCCCCGAGGACGTAGGCAAAAATTGGCCGAACCTCGTTAAATCTTGTGTTTGGTTTTCTCCCATTGTTTTATTATTCTTGCTATTGGTAGTACTTCTATATTGCATCTGTGGCTTAAGGGTTCCTCTAAGTGTTTGTTGATCTGCGTACAATAAGTGGTAACAGACATCCCAGGTTCGTCGTGGGATCATCTGGTGATTCGAAGGACATCTGTTGCTGATTGGCGGAGATCGTGTATCGATCTCAGGTCAGCGTTGAGACTGTTTGTGGGATCGTGTGTTGATCTCAGAACAGCGCGTGAAGTGCTCAAGGAATCAATCTGAGGAGTAAATCTATTCAGAAACTCATCTAGAGTTTCATGAGGAGGTAAAGATCTGATCTTTATCAAATTTGTTTATCTAACTCTGTTGGTTTTCGCATTACATAGAGGATCTAGTAAAAGAGATGGCTGAAGAAAGTACATCTGTGAGAATCATGAATCCACATCCGAGGATTGATGTGGTGAAATTCAATGGCACGAACAATTTTGGTATGTGGAGGTGCGAAGTAATGGATGCACTGACGGCATCAAATCTCGAAGACACTCTATGTTTGAAGAAGAAGTGAAGCACAACCACTGAAGAAGAGTGGGATAAGATGAACAATCAGCGTGTAGCTTAATCAGATCGTGTCTAACACAAGACATCAAATACCTTGTGTTACACGAAACATCTGCGAGGCAGTTGTGGGAGATCCTAGAAAGAAAGTATCTGACCAAAAGTATTGAATCCAGACTACAGCTGAAGAGCAAGCTGTATGGTTTTCAAATGAAGAAAGGATGGCTCCGTAAATGAACATCTGAATCACTACACAAAGTTTCTTACAGATTTGGTTAATGTGGATGTTGAGATAAAGAAGATAAAGCGGTAATTCTCTTGAACTCTCTTCCTGCAGAGGAGTTTGAGACTTTTACTTTAACTTTCATAAATGGTAGACAGTCCCTTAACTATCATGAAGTGTCGTCTGCTCTGGTTAATTATGAGACGAGGAGAAAAGAAAGATAATCTTCTCAGGCAAGCACATCAGCAGAGGCATTAGCAGTAAGAGGCAGAGGTTCACATAGGAAGGGCAAAGATGATCGAGGGAGATGAAGTCCAGACCAAGTTATAGAGATCTGAAGAAGAACCATTGTGCCTACTGCAAAGAATTAGGGCACTAGAACGTTGACTATCCAAAGGACAAAGGGAAGAAAAAAGAGTCTAAGACTGAGGCAAATCTTGCAAAGGTGGTCAGTACTCAAGGCAGTACCTCACAGGCAGGTGGATCAGACTCGGACTCATCGGTATTCTCGTTCTCTGTCACTACTCCTATCATTGGCTACTCAGGAGATAATGAGTGGATATTGGATACTGGTGCTACATACCATGTGTGCCCGAATAGGGATTGGTTTTCTACCTTTGAGAAGTTGGAGGGATGTTCAGTCGTTATGGGCGACGATCATCCATGTATCATAGAAGGTGTAGGAACAATCCAGATCAAGATATTCGATGGGATGGTACGAGAACTGAAGGAAGTGAGGTATGTACCTCAACTGAAGAGAAACCTTATCTCTGTTGGAGCTTTGGAGACATTTGGTCTTGTGGTGTCAATAAAGAAAGGAGTCCTTAAGATGACCAAAGGCTCGATGGTGGTACTGAAGGCCATTCGCCGGAACAATCTTTACTACTTGAAGGGTAGTACTGTTACAGGGCAAGTGGTAACTTCTACTAATTCAGATGAAGACTCAACCAGGTTATGGCATATGAGGCTGGGACACACAGGAGAAAAGTCTTTGTAAGCTCTTGCAAGACAAGAATTATTGAAAGGTGCTAAAACCTGCAAGTTGAAATTTTATGAACATTGTGTCATCGAAAAGAAGACCAAGGTGAAATTCGGCACAGCAACTCATTGCACCAAGGGGATTCTGGATTATGTTCACATTGACGTTTGGGGACCTACCAAGACTGCATCAATTGGAGGTAACCACTACTTTGTGTCTTTTATTGATGATTATTCATACACCATGAAGCACAAAGGGAAAGTCTTAGAATTATTTGTGAAGTGGAAGAAGAATTTGGAGAGAAGTACGGGAAGAAAAATCAAGCTCCTCCATTCAGATAATGGAGGGGAATATGAGTCAGATCCTTTCCTTAAGCTATGTCTCGATGAGGGCATAGAGAGGCACTTCACAGTGAGAGAAATACCGCAACAGAACGGGGTAGCAAAAAGGATGAACAGGACTTTGCTAGAGAAGGTCCGTTGTATGTTATCTAATGCCAGTTTAGCGAAGAATTTTTGGGCTGAGGCTCTGGCATAAAGCTTGCTATCTTGTTAACAGGTTGCCTTCGTCTGCGATAGGAGGGAAAACTCCTCTTGAGGTTTGGTCGGGAAAAACTGCTGCTGATTATGATTTGCTAAGAGTATTTGGTTGTCCAGCCTATTTTCATGTTAAAGAAGATAAGTTAGACCCAAGAGCAAAAAAGGGTTTGTTCATCGGTTTCAAGAAGGGAATCAAAGGATTTAAGATCTGGGATCCTACGGAAAGGAAGTTTATTTTCAGCAGAGATGTCACATTTGATGAGGCTTCGATGTTGAAGCCTAAGATCTCTCAGCAGGTGGAGATTATCAAGACCAAGATGTATCGCAGTAGGTGGAGAATGATACTAATCCACTATCTCTAGAAAGTTCAGCATCGGTGAGGATCATACCTAGGGTGACACAAGGTAATGGTCAAGCAGATGAGGTAGATGCTGATGATGAAGAGGATCAAGAACAGATCATGGGTGATGTTCTTGATTCTACTGCAGTTAGCAGACCAAGGAAAAACACACGGAAACCAGGTTGGCTCACTACAGATATGGTCGTTGCTTATGCACTTCCAGTCGTTGAGGAGGCTATCCCGTCTACCTACAGAGAAGCTGAAATCAGTTCAGAGACGAAGATGTGGAAAGCCGCCATGAAAGAAGAGATAAAGTCTCTTTACAAGAACGACACTTGGGAACTCACAAGGTTGCCCAAAGGAAAGAAGGCGATAGGCTGTAAGTGGGTGTACACAAAGAAGCAGGAATCTCTTAAAGAAGGTATGGTGCGCTACAAGGCCAGATTGGTAGCAAAAGGCTATACACAAATAAAAGGAATTGACTACAATGAGGTATTTTCTCCTGTTGTAAAGCATTCGTCAATTCGCATCTTATTGGTTCTGGTGGCACAGTACGAGTTGGACCTTGATCAACTCGATGTAAAGACCGCATTTCTCCATGGCGATCTGGATGAAAAGATCTACATGTCTCAGCCGACAGGGTTCAAGACTGCATGGAAAGAAGATATGGTGTGCAAGCTGAAGAAATCACTGTATGGGTTAAAACAGTGTCCTAGACATTGGTACAAGCATTTCGACAGCTTCATCAGAGGAAAGAGGTACACACGAAGCCACTATGACCCATATGTGTATTACAACAAGCTACCTACAGGAGAGTATATCTATTTACTATTATACGTAGATGATATGCTCATTGCTTCAAAGTCTAGATCTGCAATTGATACACTGAAAAAGGACTTATCTTCTGAGTTTGAGATGAAGGATCTTGGTGAAGCAAAGAAGGTGCTAGGCATGGAAATCACACGAGACCGAAGGAGTGCCAAGGTGAGCTTGACACAGAAGGGGTATTTGCAAAAGGTACTTCAGAGGTTCAACATCGGCAAGGATACGAAATCTGTAAGTACACCATTGGCTCCTCATTTCAAGTTATCTGCCACTATGTCTCCAAAGACTGTTGAAGAACGTGAGTACATGACTCATGTCCCATATGCTAGCGCAATTGGTAGTCTGATGTATGATTTGGTGTGTACACGATCAGATTTGTCACAAACTGTCTCTATGGTCAGTAGGTATATGCATGATCCGAGACAGGGTCATTGGGAGGCAGTGAAGTGGATTCTGCGGTACATTAAAGGTACCATAGACGTAGGTTTTGTATTCGAGAAGGATTCCATAGGGAAGCAGAACTGTATCAGGTATGTTGATTCCGATTATGCTGGTGACCTCGACAAACGCCGGTCCATAACGGGGTATGTATTTACATTATCTCAAGCACCCGTTAGTTGGCGCTCTATTCTACAGTCTACCGTTGCGTTGTCTACTACAGAGGTGGAGTACATGGCCATGACGGAGGCTATGAAGGAGGCAATTTGGCTTCAAGGCTTGCTTGATGACTTGGGGATTGATCAGGATCTACTAAAGATCAATTGTGATAGTATGAGTGCTATTTATTTAGCCAAGAACCAGGTGTATCATGCACGGACGAAGCACATCAATGTCGGGTTCCATTTTGTTAGGGAGATTCTCGATGAGGGTGATATTGAGTTACTGAAGATTCACACAACGGAGAATCCCGCCGACATGCTTACCAAGGTGGTCTCAGGAGTCAAGTTTACTCATTGTAAAGCATTGCTCCATATCCTTCATGTTGCATGAGCTTGTTGAAGCTCCTTTAGATGAACTACGGATGGCTTGATCCCTTGGGCAGGGTACGTGGCAACCACACTGGTGCAGCCACTTTCGAGTCGACAGATCCTATGTTTTAGTTCGCTCAGATTTGAGAAATCTTCACCATGGTGGAGAATTGTAGGAAGAGATAGGAAGTTGAGAGGAAATCGAGAAAGTCGACGACGACAAGGATCAGCAGCAGAATCAGAATCAACAGCAGCAGGACCGGTCGACCGGTGTGCACCAACGTGCACAGACTGTTGCGGTCGACCACCCGGTTGACCGCAGAAGGAGAACGGTCGACCGCCCGGTCGACCGACTGACAATGCCTAACTCTCGGTTAGGCACGGTCGACCGGCACGGTCGACCGGGCTTGTGTCGGTCAACCGACCGGTCGACCGACAGGCGAATTTGGGCTGATCTGGATTGAATTCGGGAAGTTTTCTGAATTGGCAACCAGCCCAATAAGGAATCTGATTTTCCTACGGTTTCCTTGGGTATATTAGAGAGGCAGAGTCCTCTTAATATGGATTGCTTGCAATTTGTATTGATTATCAAATCAATAAAGAAATCTATCTTCCTTACCCCGAGGACGTAGGCGAAATTGGTTGAATCTTGTTAAAATCTTTGTTTGATTTTTCTCTCATTGTTTTATTGTCCTTGCTGTTGGTAGTACTTTTATATTGCATCTGTGGTTTAAGGGTTCCTCTAAGTGATTGTTGTTCTGTGCGCAACAAAAACAAATAATTAACTCGGGTTTTCTCTTTCTTTTTTTTTTTCCTATTCTTTTTCTTTTTCAATATAAAATGGGTTCCTCGTATCATCTCCATGTCGAAAAAACAGCGATCTACACTACAACATAAATTTTGGATATATCCTATTTATGATTGAAAAGATATCTAAATCTACGCACATGCATGGTAAACAATACAGATATTAATGGATTCTAAGAATTGTTTTGATGATTAGCTATTAGTATTTTCTACGTAATATGATAGTCTTTGGAGACGAGGAATTTTACTTAACAACTAGGCATTCTTCAATTGGTATTATTCTCTGCTAATAAGATGATCGTGTCAAGGTATACCCACATCCATCAGTAACTACGAGATGATTTACATGGCATGATCTTGGGTTTTTGTCCTAACACATTGATATCAGAGCTTTTGGTTCATGGATGGGGGAGTTAAAATGTCTACAATCAAGTTCGATATTGAAAAGTTTGATAGCATTTATAATTTTACCTATTAGCGGATTAAGACCAATTTTAGATTGACTTGGTAAAGAGTGAAGAAAGAAATTTTAGAAAATGAAGGGGGGGAAACGATATGAAAAAAAAAACCGAAAGGAGTTTGATGAAAGATCCCTAATCATAATTTAGATGTGATCAGAAAAATAAATATTTAGATAAATTTTCATTTGATAAGAAGGCCGTTATGGAACAGATTCGAGATCATTACCTAAATAAATATTGGTTAATTGTTTGATTTTGAAACAGTGTCTCTTTCTTCTCCGCATGCTAGAAAGTACACTCATTAAGTCTTATGTCGTTGAATTCAATTCCATAGATAATGAGTCAAATAAGATAGAAATTAAGATTGATGATGAAAAATAAGATTATTTGTTATTCCCCAAAAAAAAAAAAAATGGAAGCTGAGCCTTTACTCTTGAGCTTCGGTGTTGCATATAGATAAAAAATATATAATGTTCAAACAAACAAAAGGATGATATAAGGTAGTTTGTGATTGTTTACTTTTTTCTATCCACAATCTTAGTTCGAATCCTAGTGTTCCACTTTGCTTTAAATTTTTTTCTATTTTTTTGCTAACTTTCTCATTGCTTCTTATCATATAAAGCTAACAAAACGAAAAGAAAATGTAACTAGAAAAAAGCTAATATTTAAAAATCAAATATTTAACAATAACAATGAATTTATTATAGCATAAATATAGATTACCCTCTATTTTAAGAGTAATGAAGATTTCATTTCGATTGTAATTAGAATGTCCATAATTTAAAAGTTGAAATATACTATTAATTTAGGACTAGAATTATGAATTTTTAATTTAAAGATATTAGAATTACAACTAAATCTTTTTTCTAATTAGATTTCAAAAAAATTTAATAACAACATATTTTATCAATTCAATGATCATGAACATTTTATAAAACATATTTAAGATTTACGATTTATATTTTAAATATTTAAGATTTTTAAGATTACATTCTCGCAAAAAGAAATAAATTTAAAATTACAATTTAATATTATCCTATTACTTCTACAGTAAAGAAATAGATCTTCTACCTGTTACATCTACAACTGTTCTGATTTTACCTCAAGAGAGACGGGCTGAACATTTAGATTGGAGTAAAATTATGATCCCCCTAGCTCAAAGTCATGTCTTCGTCTTCGAATTAGCTTAGATTTGTTCTTTAAGGAGAATGTCAAGAACAATGGGTCTGATTATAATTTTAGTCATAAAAAATAATTTATAATTAAGTAGAAGGAGTCAGCACATTAAGTCTAGATAGAAATTATAAAATCAAGAAAAAAATATTGTCATACTGCTAACAACGTATTTCTGAATGATAGATAACTTTTGCACTACGCAAGGTGATTGGTGGAGGAACAATCTAGATCCATTCACATAATAGCAACATGTGCTCTTTTAAGCTTTTATCATGTTTTAAATTTCAGATTTAATGTCATATCTTTAGAATTCTAAATTTAAAAGAGTTAAAGACTATTTTAAAGGTACAACCACCTTAAACCTTTTTCATTTAAATTTAATGTTAAGCCATTCATATTGAAAATCTACTCCATTGGAGTTGACTTACATTTGTTAAGAGTGCTTAAGAATAAAAATTTAAATATTTTGAATATTTTTTTCTTATTCATTAAATAAGTGCAAAATGAACGATCGAAATAGTGAGTTGGTTAGCTTAACAGTATAGAATATTTGAAAACTTTTGAAACCTATCAAAAGTTAATATGTTAGGGTTTTTAAATGTTTAGATCATAATCAAATGATCAGATTGAGAATTTATAAGTGTAAAGTCATAAATCTAACTAATATGTTACTTTCATCCATTTTGTGCCTCCTTGATGCGTGGACAAGAAAACAACAAAACTCTGGATTTTTAGTTTTTAATTATTTTAAATAATGTAGATCAACTTCAACAAAGTGGACTTTGTATTTTTAATGTCATAGTATTGAATTTGAGTGAAAAAGATTGATGCTCAAATCCTTCTGAAAGTAGCCAAGTCTATCTTTTTTTCTACACATATAGAGATAGACTTGTGTTATTCCAGAAGGATTCGAGGTTGAATCCTTCCCAGTCAAATACAACCTTACTACATCCGATCAAAATATTCATTCTTTTAAAGTTGATTTATATCAATTTAGGTAACTAAAAATAAAAATCATATTTTTTTTTGAATACTTTTTGCACATTCGTCAAGCAGGCACAAAATGAACGGTCGAAAATAGCATATTGCTTAGATCTACACGTTTAGACATACAAATTCTCGATCTGACTATTTGATAATGATCTAAACACTTAAAAATTCACACACTAATTTTTGTAGATTTCGAATATTGTACACCGTTAACTAACCAACTCACTATTCTGACCGTCCATTTTACGCCTACTTGATGGATGGGCAAAAAGTATTCAAAATACATGATTTTTTTTTTTAGTTACTTGAAATAATGTAGATCAACTTCAACTGAGTGAATATTGCTTTTGGATGTTGAGGGTTGTATTTGAGAAGGAAAAATTCGGCCTCGAATCCTTCTAGAATGATACATGTCTCTCTCTATCAAGTAGGCTAGAATAGTGAGTTAGTTTAACGATGTAGAATATTTGAAATCTAATAAAAATTGGTATGCGGCGTTTTTAAGTGTTAGATCATGATAAAATGGTTGGACCGAGAATTTGTATGTCTAAAAACGTAAATCTAAGCAATATGTTATTTTCGGACGTTCATTTTGCGCCTACTTGATGAATAGGCAAAAAGTATTCAAAATACATGATTTTTGATTTTTAGTTACGTGAAATAATATAGAGCAACTTTAACGGAGTGGATCTTGTATTCGGATGCTGTCGGGTAGTATTTGTGTGGGAAAGATTCTGCCTTGAAGGAAGAATCTTTCCGAAATAACACAAGTTTTTCTCTACATATGCTCACATTTGGCTACTTCCGAAAGAATTTAAGCACGAAACTTTCTCACTCAAATTACATGTTACGACACTCAAGTATAAGATTCACTCGGTTGAAATTGTTCTACATTATTTAAAGTATTTAAAAATAAAAAATCAAGTATTTTATAGTTTATTTATGTATCAAACAGGTACAAATGGATGGCCAAAAGTAACATATTATGACCATTTGATCGTGATCTAAATATTTAAAAACTCTCACATACTAATTTTTAGTTAGATTTCAAATATTCTACACTGATAAACTAACCAATTCATTATTTCAACTGTTCATTTTGCGCCTACTTGATGAATAACTAAAAAATATTCAATAACACTTGATTTTTTTTATTTTTACGTACTTTAAAAAATGTAAATCAACATCAATACAGTAAATTTTATATTTAAATGACGTAACATTAAGTTTGAGTGAGAAAAATTTATCTTAAATCCTTCACAAAAGATCCAACTGTCTCCCTCTACACACAAAAGAAAACAGCACAGGTGCAAAAACATAGGCGAATCACACGTATAGATATGTACAGAGACTATGTATCTCAAATAACTGTTTACATACATGAATCACATATTCCAGTATCATTTTAATGAATCATTCTATACAGCAAACAGCAACACAACTGATAATCAGAGATTCGAAATGAACAAGGTAATCCAAACTTTTCACTGTGCAGATATTAAATTATATGCACCAGAAGGAAGATCAGCCATGCACAGAGTCACCACATCATAGCTGGATGGTGCATGAAACAGCAGTCTTGAAATCAATTGCATGGTGGAAAGGCATGGTAGTAGTCAGAAATCTCCATTTCCTCTTCTTAGGGTTGTACACTTGCATCTCCAGGCTCGGCCTCTTTTTGGGAGATGATCTGGGGCCAGAAGTCATCACATAAAGCTCTCCATTCATGGCAACAAAGCAACAGGATTCATCCAGGGGAACCTTTCTCCGTAAGCTCGTCTCTTTCGGCCACTGGTTCTTAGCAAAATCGTACCTGCATATGGACATGAAGGAGTATAAGATGAGAGATGATCCTCTGTTTCATGGAACAAATGAGCGGGCACAAGAACTTATTTTCATTGATGTACAAGTCTTTCAAGGGCTACAGACTAAATGCGAAGTGCATTTCTGATTGGTTTTTTTATCACAGCATCACATTGAAGAAAATGAGATAATATTACCTAGCTCTGATTGTGATAATATTTTCAGCATGGAACTCAAATACAGAAATACTTCTACTCGGTGGAACCTAGACATGAGACGATCATGAGTATTTCACTTGAAATAAAAATAAAGTAAAATGAGACCATATTACCTAATATCATTTGATAATATTTTCAACATGCTAATCATTACCATCAATCTTTGTAATTTGTGATAAACTACAGATAGCCATATGCTTTTTAGATTTAACCAAAAAATTGCAAAACAAGACATAAGTCAATCAGTGCCCAAAGTGTAGTAGCTGACAAAAAAATGCAGCTGAGAAACAATACCAATGTGCAGCTGAATTTGGTGTCACGTTGAAGAGCAATAGCCAATAGAGAAGCTAGCACAAGCTGAACTGGCCCTGATCAGAACTTTCATGCATCTAAACAAGACCATTCTGGCCCTGATCTTTTCATGCATGTAAACACCATTTTGACATCACGCAGGTACATGACAATTGTCACCCTCGACCTGCCACAGGATGTTGCTTCAATGGGTTGCATCTCACGTTCCATAAGGAATATCTTGTTCACCAACACTATGCCCCTATTAACTTCAAATCTAGACCAACTAATGCATTCATGCCCCTTCTTCATTGCCTTGTCTATGATGGCCAGCATCATATCCTAAATGTCGCAGTCATCACTTTAGACACCCATAATACAGAACATCACAAGTACAATCTCAACAGATCTAACTTATGTTACTGGTCAGTTAACTTCTCACAACATACTAGCAGAGTATGGCCCACCTTTATCCATCAAGTGGTACCAAACCTCTCTCGCGTCCATAGCTTCCTTGCCAAGAATACAGCACTGACTTGAAGGTCCGATACCACGTTGACTACCGATAAAAACTACTGACAAATTTTTCCATTGCTCAAAGGACCCTTCCCAACTTGTGGAGGTGCACCCTATAGGGGGGCATTTGTTAGAAGAAGGCTCAGATGATGCTGGTGATGAGTTGTTAATAGTAAGGGTCTGTTTGGTTGTCGTAACTGGCCATAATTCGTAGTTGTAATTAGTAAAGTCTTTTACAATTGTAAATGAGTAACATGTATGTAAATTTTACGGTGTTTGGTTGGTAATATAAAATTGTAAAGTGGGAAAGTGTATTGTACTTTACGGTGTTTGGTTGTCATAATGTATAAGTCGTAAGTGAAAAAGTTGACCACAAAATTAACTATTTGGTGATTTTAAAAGTTTTAATACTGCAAATAAATATTAAAAAAGTTAAATATTAAAAAATTTTAATATTAATATAAAAAAATATTACAAATTTATATGACCACAAAATTAACTGTAACTGGGCTGTAAGTGAGTGATAACTGGGTTGCAAGTGAGTATTAGTTGAGTTACGTAAGTCTTTTACGAATTACGGTCCAAACAAACGCCGTAGTTGTAACTGGGTAGTAAGTCATTTACAAATTACGGAGTTTTACGCGAAACAAACGGCCCCTAAATGTATCGTATTTACATAGTCCACACATTTGCAAGATATAATGTTTAAAGAAACAAAGATCCAGAATGATGTCATTTCCAACAATGATATCAAACTTCCAGTAGTGTTAACTTTTTAACTCATTCAAATGCAACCTCCTAGAATCATGACCTGATGACTGTTCCTCTATGTTGCATAGACACGGCAATGTTGAAATGGACACGACACGTGGACACATGGCAAATTCTTAAAAATACACACAACACGCGCGTTGGACATGTTTCGGATACGACACGGTTCCATGATAGAAGTGTCCGTGCTACATAGCTTTTCCTGCATATCTCAAGCTTCATGACACTCAGATCCAAGCCTCCTCTTTAGCATTAATGGTTGCCATAGTTTTGTATGCCTCAAAGACCTCAACGCCATCATCCATCCAATTTCACTAGCGACAAATTGATCAACCCTTTTGATATTTTGAAACTCTATTTTTTCCCCTTGTTTTTGGAAATTAAAACTAGGTTGGCTTCTTGGCATTGACCCAACTACCAAAGTCTACACTTCTTTTCATTAAATTACTCTTCTAGGTTCTGATAGAAGGATTGCCCTTATATTACATGCATTGTATGCAATCTATCAAAAATACATGAGTAACATTTACTTTGCTTGCAAGCTGTCCAGGTTTATTTATCAAAACCCATCCAAGCCACACCTAAACCAACCCACTAAGGCTTAGGTGCAGGCAAGCATATTTCATCCATTGGACAAGTGAAGTGATGGAAAATTCAACAGGGCCGGCTATAACGCCTTGTTTGGCAAGTGGAGTTAGCTCAAGGATTGAGCTAATTCTTACTAACTCCTGCCAAACAACAAAAATTTGGCAAGAGCTAACAATCATGAAGAAAATAGATTTAGACCAAAACCACACCCCAAAACCACCTAGAAATCCACTCAATTCTTTAAATTCAAGAATTGATAATTCCATTGAAAGGTTTCATAATTGCAAAACCACCTAGAAACCCTTCACGACTCTTTTTCAGGTTGCACAATATTGGGATCCACCTCATTTATGTGTTCTATTTTCACATGAGTCTATTAGGCAACCCCCAAGAATTTGCATTATATATAGTAGTTAAATTTAATTCTCATCAAGTATTGGTCTAACACACATTTATGAGGTGATTCCCCCAAATCAAAACTTATCAACTTACCTCTTTGTCTAGATTCTTCTCCAGCCGAAGGGAGTTGGAGGATTGCTCTTTGGTTGCATTACGTTAAAGTGAATAATCAGAAAAGATAGATTAACCAATCAATCGACTGGCCATCAAGGTTCTATCAAAGAGGCCCACTTGAATTTGCTTTGGCCATAAATTAGGCGTTGATGCCATGACGATCAGTTGCAAGAATCTGATCAATTTTCTTGTGGAGGTTTCTCCAGTTTGAGTTGTGATCCATAACCAACCCTATTCTGCTCGGTGAGCTAATTTAACAATAATGATGACTACAATGTAAGGATCTAGGTGTAGGCCGGTTATGCATGTTGAAGCCAAAGTAAAGACTACACATCTTGAGGGGGATCTAGCTAGAACAGCCTACAAGTGCGTGCGCAAGAGATAGCCTAGACCAAGTGCACACATCTAAGCATATAGGCCTAACCCACACCATATGTGACGCATAACATAATAGCGAATTAGCACAATTGGTAATTTGAAAAAGAACAAGGGATTCGGGCATACTTGTTCAGAATCACTAGCATCATGTTCAGAATCACTAGACTCCACTCATACATGTTCAGAATCACTAGTATCATCCTCATGAACATAGATATCATCAGGTATGAGTGTACTATATTCAATTAATGCATCCCCAACATCACTAGTACTCTCAAAAGAAACATGAACCTCATCAAGAATAAGTAAACTAGAATCAAGTAATGTATCCTCAACGACATTAGTAATCTTGGAAGGAATGTAGACATCCTCAACAACACTCGAGTCGTCAATATCATCATCGGGCACAATATTCACATGTCGACTCTCGAGGGGCACTGGTAATCATAGTGTCCATATCCCTCACACTTAAAACACTGCTCCCTGGCTTTGAAAATAAATATCCTTTTGAAAGACAATTCTAGCTCTAAAACTAACCGAAAAGCCTCTTCAACGGAGTACACATGGTAAGAGCTAGTGAGCATAGCACATCGTACGTCAGGTCTCAAACCTGAACAAAACCTAAATATAGCCTGATAACAATCCTCTCTCACATCACAATGAAGGGTTAAGTCATTAAATCTGGCTATGTAATCCCGAACAGACATATTATCCCAACAGAGATTATATAACTCATCTAGGAAACGATTCCTATAAAACTCAGGGAGGTACTTCTCCTTAAGCTTGCCTTTCATCTCTTCTCACGACTATATATGATTCTTACACTGTCTCTCATGTGTTCTATCGAAATCCAATAAATTCTGACTAGCCCTACTAATCTCATCCTAGCAAATTGAATCTTACACACACAGTAGACATCTCAAATCAATAATAGTAGCACTCCATATCGGCTAGCCAATCACTAAAAAAACATAAAGATCTTGGTAACCATCAAATTTTGGATCTACTAACCTAAACTTACGCGTTATTTTCTCTTTCTTAGCAGCAGTCAATCAAAAGTATAACTATTCTCATAGTCATCTCTAGTACAAGTCCTATAGCCATCATGACATTCATAATATCTAGGGCCATCTCGTGCTTTAGTGTTTCGTGTTTATATCATCTCTGTGATTTAAGATCCTGAATTTGCTTAAGCATATGACCAAGTTTATCTGCTATGTCGGTTTGTTTGTTATCTTGATTATTCATTTTGGCTTAAATGACTCTTTGTTACGAAACATGTACCAATCTAAGACACAAATGCAAAATCAAACAAACAAGCGGATGCAATGGAAAATTCTAGATTCAAACAAACTAAATGATTCACTAAATTGTGAAAATTAAAATCTCAATTTCTACATGAAAGGAAATGCAATTCCAACATGATGAAAAAATAGCAAACCATGATGCAAACCACTAGAGAGAAGCAAATCATAATACCACTAACAAATTATTGTAGTCTAATAATATTTATAAACAATTTAGCAATTGAAAATTTAGCTCAAGTCAGATTTTACCTGAGGGGTAAGTAGTTCACGCCCAATCATAGAATCCTGGAAGATTTCTCGAAGGATTACTCACAATCAAGAACTAAAAATCATGTATAAAAGTCTTGAAACAGTGGTAACATGGGCTGGATGTGACTGAAAAAAGACTGCTTCAAAAAACAGCTTGAATCGGGCTTGGAATGGATCTGAAACGACTGAGAAACCAATCATGGTGCCTAACGGGCTTGTTTTCTGAATTGGGTCGAGTCTACTGGGTGGATCAATCTGAGACAGGTTGGGCAGACTTACTGTCAGGTAGGGTTGTTACAACCCAATAGAATTGGATCTGAAGTTGGGAAGCGGGTCGGATCTATAACCGGAGCATATCTGGATCGGATGCTTACGGGTTGGATGAAGACACGGATTGAGCTCGGGTTGTTACCGACGGCTGACGAGAAGGAACAGAGAAGAAGAGGTTGTTGTCGACGGCGAAGCAATGTCGACGGCGAGGCAACGTCAATGGCGAAGATGATAGAGATGGAAAGGAAGGTCAGTGTGGCCGTTAGCAAGATTCGATTATGATCCGGGCAAAAAAGGCGACGAGAGTTGGCAACAGCTGACGAGGAAGAGATTGATGAAGTTGTCAGAGTCGCTCGGTTGAGGTGAGAGCAGCTGAGTTGTTGATGTTGTTGATGCTATTAAGGTGAGGGCGGCTGAGTCGAGGTTGGAGGACAGAGCTTGAACAGATCTCGAGATTTGATCGAGGTTGCAAGCGTCGCAGGTCGGCGAGATGGAGGATTGGAGATCGTTGCGCTGTCGTCGAGGCGGCGTCGATCAGTTTAAATTGTTGTCAATGAGTTGTCGATGGGTTCATGGCGAAGTCGACTCGATTGATGGCGAAGACGAGGCGACAAACTTAATCAACGAGAAGATTCCGCAAGCGGCGAGAATTAGGGTTGGGTTGAGAAGATGAAGCGGAGGAGTAACAGTGTTGTTTGGTGAATTCGGAAGATTTTCAGGTGGATTTTATGGAAAATTTTGAACAATAATTTTTTTCTTTTGAGGATTTGCAAGATCAGGTCTAGGGTTTCAGGCTTTTTTTTAAGAACTAAAAATCAAAGACCTACAAATCAAAGATGAAAGAAGAGGAAGAAGAAGAGGAAGAAGAAGACGGAGAAGAACATGGTGGATTTACAGTTAGGTTTGGTGAAGGAGATGAAAATTTTGGATCTTTTTGGGCTCTGAAACCAAAAATTAATGCAGAATACAATAGCAAATTAGGACAATTGATAATTTAAAAAAGAACAAGAGATTTGGGTCCTCGCCCAGGTGAATCTCTCACCACTTTTGCAACTCACAAAATATTAGGATGTTAAGCAAATCATTATGCTAAACAAAGTTTTTTTTTTTTATAAACTCAATATCATATCATGAACTAATTTCAATAATAATTTAGCCTTATATAAGCCTACATCCAGAGGAAGAATCTCACCACAACTAATGTGGGTCTAAACATAAACAAAACTAAATAAAGCAACCAACTAAAATAAACTAAAATAAAAGCAACTAGATAACGATATCCCCATCAATATGCAATCACCAAGCTTGTTCGACTATGAAATTATAGACCTTTTTCTCATTTAACAAGTTGCTCCGAATATTATTCATGCCAACTTCCAGTTGTACTGGTATTTATGAGAAATCAGCATATAATAACCTTGAATTACGTGATCAGAAAGTATGTGTATGCTCCACGACACTTTGTTATTGTCATAAATAGCCTGGACATCCATATCAATATTGCTTTTTCCTTAAAGGGCATGAGGCATCAGAATTAAAAATATGGAAATTCTCTTACCTCTTTTCTGGGAAAAGTGAGCCCCAAATCCTCCCACCAACCCTGCAACCCACCCCCCCCCCCCACCCCCCTACCAAAAAGAAAGAAAAAAAAAAAAACACCCTCTTCCTTCAAAGCCATGGGACAAATATGGAACTAGAGAATGAAACTCTAGATTCCCTAAGCTTCATCCTCAGTTCCCCAAATTCCATCTACCAAAGCAGCCGCTAAAAAAAACACAGTATAGCTGCAAATGCAATATATGATCCTATATTGCACAGATGCTTCAACAAAAGAAACGTACGTATATTGAATATGGGTCCAATATGTTGTGGATACATGTCGGATGCTCCATTGACATGTCACGCATTCTAAAATTTGGAATGTGTCCAGTACCGAGAAGTAAAATTTGAATTTATGAATTTATGATTGGATGCATTGCTTTTATATTTTTGTCTAATTAAGTAATTATCTCAAAAATTACTTAATAAGGAATATGATTGGTCATGTAAGTATTGATTTACATTACTTGAAAATATTTCAGAATATCCAAGATATTGTATTCTTTTAACCATTCTATTGATACACAAACATATTAGCTGTTTTCACAACATATTTGTATCCTAAATCTTAAGGATTCTTTTGCACTCGCATACCCAAATCATGTTGTACCCATAATCCCGTATCAGTACATAACATTAAAGCCTCCTACAAACTTTTTCTCATGAAAATTGACATCGGTATAATATCTTACCAAGAACATGATTTCTATAGAATGCCCGCATAAACTTCTCCTCTCAAGACAACTTTACCCTTATTCGAGGTCACAGCACCAAGTTTCCGTATGACCTTTCCAATCAGAAAAAACATTAACTCTGTAACTCTTAAATTAGTAAAGTCAATAAATATTACAAATTACCAGATTCTTCCAATCGTTAATAATTCTCGAAATGTTTTCTTCAGAAACAAATATTTAATTAAATATCTGAGTAGTTTCCTGATTGCATCTAACCAAGTACCAAAAGTCACTTGAGCATTTTAGTCAACTGACTTATAGGGACTTTGCAATAGTCAATGATTTTAGCCCTCTGTCCAGAAAACATCAGAACAAATAGCCCAGAGGCCAAAACCTATAACTACCTTGTAATGTACAAACAAAAGGCAATAAATACCATTTATGCAAAAACTCAATTATCCTCTTCTAAAACCCTAAACTTAAATTTAACACACATAATCAGCAGCATTTATTAATAGAAGTCAAGAGTAAATAGTCTGAGCCAATTGTATCGAAGAGACAACAGCAATAACTAACTAAGAGAATTAAAAGCTGCCTATGAATGGCTTGTGCACACACTAAAATCTTCAAAACATCATACTTATCTATATTTTGCCATTTTCAAGACCAACAGATTTAACCAAATCTAAATAAATGCATTAACTTCCAAAACTACTAAATTAATGGCCTTCCCATCTGCACCCAACCGCAGACAATCACCGTGAACTATCCTTTCATACTTTTGGTACAGTAATCTATTCAAGCTTTGATTCAACTCATTGAAAATCAACAAACTCATACATAAAGTTTATTTCCTAGTTGTGAATTATATAATCTCATGAAAATAGTCCTCCAAACAAGAAATAAATGCACATTTTATCAAACATTCCAGTTTCTACATAGAAAGTTCTAAACAGCATGATGTAACTAGAGGGCAACTTCTACTAACAGGAACTGAATACTAACCATTATTATTAACAATGAAAAGTAGTACAAAGAGTACTATATTTGATCAGAATATCTCTCATAGAATTCTACATTTAAAAGTACTATATAAGAATAAAAGTACATAAAACATGAACTAATACATAGGTAAAAAATTCTTGGACGCATAAATTAATTGTCATTTTGGGATGTGGTTTGCTAGGCACTTCAGTTTTATCAGTGCGAGAGTTCAACATAATTCTTCATGGCAAATATCATCTTCCCCCCTCCATCTAGACTCTTTATACCACTCAAGCTTACACTGCACGTAGCTAGGAAGAACCTTTCTTGGTTTGCTATAGTTTTGTTGGTCAGAAACTCAGGACCAATTTGGATGGTTGGCGTCAAGTTGACAGTTGGTTCTAAAATTTGGTTTAAAATATATTGCTTTTAAGTGGAGCCCATTTTGATGGGAAATGGTTTTAATGATGTCATCATGATGATGACTCAAAAGGAGAATAAAAGTACATAACACAAGCACAAACGTAGGTTACAATTTCCTGTTCAGACATACACTACTTGTCACAGTAAAATATGTGTATACATGTACAAGTAAATAACTGACACGTGAAGATATGACCTAAAAATCTCATTCTCAATTCAAAATAATCAATCTCAATGCAGCAAATGTCATAAACTCATAACTACGTGATAATGTACAAACAAGAGGCCATAGATACCATTTGCACAAAACTCAATTATCTAAGAATCTTATATTGGATTATAATAAAATATAAACAAAATCATCAATTTATACAGTCTGGAGTCAATTATACTGGCAGAGGTAGTGTTCGAAGACTCAGGCGAGTCGGAGCCAAGTCGTCCCCGACTCGGAGGGTGCCGAGACGAGTCCGAGATCCGGTTCAAGGGACCAGCTCAAAATTAATTGACGAAGTCAACTCAGCTGAATCGGCCGAGTCGCGGCTGACTCGGCCGATTAGGCCGAGTCGATGCCGAGTCTGACCGAGTCGGGTTAAAAAAAACGCAGAACATACCTGATCGCCGTCGCCGCCCGCTGCTCGCTCCGTCTGCCTTCCCGCCATCACCGCCCGCCTCCATCGTCAGCGCCCTCTCTTCTCTGCCTCTCTCCCTCCCCCTTCCCCCCTCTCCCTCTCTATGACGATCTCTCTGAGAGAGATCGGGACAGAGAGGGAGGGGGAGGGGGGAGGGGGCAAGACAGAGGAGGAGGGAGAGAGCGATTGAGGGAGTGTGTGCATGTGAGAGAGAGAGAGATCGTGTGAGGGAGAGAGAGAGCGATTTAGAGAGATCGGGTGAGGGATGAGAGAGAGAGAGAGAGAGAGACCCGATCTCTCTCCTTTATCCTTTTCCTTTTTTTGCTTTTTTTTCTTTGGAATTTTTTTCATATTTATCTCTCAATTTTTTCATATTTTAAATTATCCCGAAATCATGATATTTTTAATTACCCCCTCAAAACAAATTTATTTTGAACATGTGATACATGAATTTTAATGGATATATTTTTTTTTACGATGTATCGTGATTTTTTCAGAATTTTTTAAGCTTTCTATGTAGCGTTTTGCGCGTTGCCGGAAACCGATCCGAGTCGCCGCGACCGATCCGTCTCAGTGCCCGCCGAGTCAACGGCCGAGACCGCGACTTTGAATCATGGGCAGAGGCACTCATATTGAACAGAATCCAAGCACCAAGTAAAAATGAGAATCACAAGCTTATCTAAGAATTTCAACACTATCAACATTAACATAAGTTGTCATTCTAACTATATGAAAAAGAAGCTTTTAACCACTACCATTACGAATAACATACATGAATTGGTGTACTTCTAAAACCTACAACTCGTAAAGTAGAAAAATTATACCTACATGCAATTCCTAGTTATATGAAAACAAAGCTTTTGAATACACAAATATCACACACAAACTATACCTACATTCAATTACAGTTTGTGTATTTTGAATACACAAAAATCCACCCCCCCCCCCAAAAAAAAACACACAGACCACCACCGTGTGCTGATTTTAACTGATTCTTCTGATCCTTTCTAACTACCTCCTTGTGTCTTTCTTCCCAATCTAATATAGTCAAATATCCCTCATTAAATTCCTTACTGCATCTAATCAACAGAAGTCCCATTCATACATATTAGTCAGCTGAAGTTTGTTATCCTACCAACTACCATAGTTCGTTCTTTATCAAGCATCAGAATGGAGAGCCCAATTGTCATAAGCTCGTTACTACATGATAATGTACAAACAAAAGGCAATAGATACCATTTGCACAAACTCAATTATCTAAGAATTTAATCTTGGATTATAATAATATATAAACAGAATCATCAATTTATACAAGTATATTGTCGACAATTCAGAGGTATTCGTATTGAACAGAAGCCAAGCAACAACTAACAATGAGAATCACAGGCCACCTAAGAATTTCAAAGTTACCTAATATGAACATAAGTTGTCATTTTAACTGTATGAAAATGAAGTTTTATCATCAGCTGAATTGCTGAAAGGCAAAGCTTTTAAATACCTAAGTATCATACGCAAACCAGAGAAACCATGGGAAACATTCTTGACACTCCTAAACGCTTGGCTGATGCAGTAGATACATTACAACATATTTATTCCCTAGCCTCTTCCCCATATTAAAGACTACACTTTTTGAGATATCACGAGAACAATTTAATTAATAAACGATGAAATAGGATATATGTCAATGTATGAGTGAGATCATTAAACTATTATTATATGGAAAGACGCAACTCCTCTAATATACCGAAAAATGCAGAAAGATATATCTGTGTTAGTGTGTCCGTTGCATGTCATAACTCATAACTTCTTTCTAGAAAGTAGTTTCTGTATATACTGTACAGCACTCTTAAATCTACATTTCTCAAGCATAGAAACAAATCCACATTAACATAAGTTGTCATTCTAACTATATGAAAATGAAGCTTTTAACCACCACCATTACCAGCAACATACATGAATTCATGTACATCTAAAGCCTACAACTCCTAAAGTAGAAACATTTATACCTACATGCAATTCCTAACTATATGAAAACAAAGCTTTTGAATACATAAATATCACACACAAACTGCTCACCTGAAAATCTCGTTCCGGTCCAGCATAAACACCTCCACCTCCTCCTCCTTCCCTCCTTCCACCACCCCAACCTTCCCGAGCCTCCTCCTCTCCCCTTCCCCCCACATATCCCCCACCTCCCTCCACTTCCCGCTCCGCAGCCCCATCGCCACCGCGTCCCTACAATAGACATCCCTGGGCACCACCCCGGACACCGTGGTATACTCCCCGTACCCTCCCATCACCCAAAATTCCCTTCCCCTCACAAACCCCACGGACCCGGCCCGGCACCGCCCCATCCCCTCCCCTACCCTCCACTCCCCAGTCCCGCATCCAGCACCTCCACGTTCCTGATCCTGCTCCCTTCCGATGGGTACATCTGGTGGCGGGACCCGCCCCCGGCGACGAGGACGGTGCCCGTGGCCTCGTCGGCTGCGCAGGCGAAGCTGCCACGGGCGGAGCGCATGGGGGGAGGCGGGACCAGGCGGCGGGGGCGGGGGCGGAGAGGTCGATGCGGTGGGCAGCGGAGGAGGGGAGGGGGTGGTTGAGGGGGTAGGAGCGGGCGTCGAAGTGGGACCCACCGAGGAGGTAGAGGTGGGGGAAGAGGAAGACGGGGGTGAAGTTGGAGAGGGAGAAGCGGTGGGTGGAGACTGGGAGAGGGGGGAGTGGGGCCCACCAGAGGAGGGAGAGGGGGTCGAAGAGGAGGGGAGGGGAGAGGGAGGGGTCGGAGGGGAAGAGGCATAGGAGGTGGGAGCGGAGGCGGAGGCGGCGGCGGAGGAGGAGGAGGGAGGGGGAGTCGGAGAAGAAGGATCGCCAGGAGCGGGAGGTGAGCTTGAGGCGGGAGTGGTGGGGAGGGGGAGCGAGGAGAGGATGATGGAGGAGATGTCGTCGGGGAGACCAGGGATTAGGGTTTCATTATTAGAAGATGAAGATGAAGCCATGGACATGGCTGATTGATTGATTGTTAGAGAGAGAGAGAGAGAGAGAGAGAGAGAGAGAGACGACGGAGATGCGATCATGCGAGGGGGAGAGTTCAATTGGACAAGCGTTGGGGGATCGTTTGTTTTGAACAACCCGAGGAAGACGGAAGAAAGCTGGGACTGGTTTAGGTTGTAAATTGGGCAGCAGGGCCCATGAAAGCTGGTTTGCTTTTCCTCAAACAAATATTAAACATAAGAATGTTATTATTTTTCCCTTCTTCTTTTCTTAACATTGGGTAGCCTTGTTGCCTTAACACTTTGGGCCTTTTATTTTTCCATAAGGTTGTAGGGTGATACGAATCATTAAGTGTATCAGAATATCTCAGCTATAGCAGCACCTTCATCGTTTAGCACATTTTCCAATATATTATTAATATCAAATAAAAAGTGTAGCATATAAGAGTTCACTCCAAATCATAATTAACAGAACTTAAAAATAGGTTACCACAAACATCATCAAAAACAAGAGAAGAACAAAAAGATAGAGCAGTCCACCACCAAGTAGGAGCGACAATGCTAGGGGCCCTAAACGCCAGACAATCTGCAACATGATTACCCTCCCGGTATATATGAGTAACAATGAAGTCTATCTGAGTAGGATAAACCAAACACATTTCCCAAATAGAGTGCCACCTCTAGAAGCAGAGCCACCAAGTAAGCTGAGTCGCTCTCTAACCACAGTCATCTCCAACTAAAAGACCAGGCATATTCAATCACGTGGGGAGCAACTCAACCTCAAAAGCAAAGCAAACACTAAGGAGAATAGCAAATAGCCCTTGATGAAAACTCTGCATGTACGAAAGATGTCAGTATAACCAACAAGACCCAGGCCTCCAAAAGTTGTCCCATTTGTGTTGACTTAAGCTAACCTGAAGGGGGAGCATGCCAAACGACCTCCAAAACTCGCGGAGCCTTAGTCAGACGGCCAACCACCTGAAATCTCTACAGAGCAAGGAGCTCATCTATAGAATTCTGTATTGTACTAGTCTGGAGCGAATCGCCTCCTGTATGGACTGCCAAACTAAAGTAAGAGCTAGCAAAATAGCTCGGCGTCCCTGAAATGTGGCATGATTACGTAGCAACCATACTACTCAGAGAACGAAAACAATGCCAGCCCTCCAAAGAGACTAAAGCTGAATACTAAATGAGATCCACATGCCCTCTCCAATAACTAAAACTGACCTATCCAGGTAGAAATGATGTCCAAAAGCAGAAGACATTGCATCCCACAAACCCCGCATAAAAGGACACTCTAAAAAGAGGTGGCGCAAATCCTTCTCTGAAGCAGAAGAAAGTCAATAGCGAGAAGGAAAAATGAAATCGCGGGCATGCAAAGTAGCATAAGTAGACAGCTTGTTGTGTAAAACACGCCAAGAAAGAATAATGCGAAGAAGATTATAAGCTGCCTAAAGCTACTTCTCCAATTGACGAAACACCGGGCCCCCTAATAAAAGTGTAAGCCGCTGCACATGAGATTTTTGTTGGCCCAAGGGTACAATCACCATTTTTCTTTTGATGATTACAAAACGTATGTAGTTATAAGATACTAATCAAGTTCAAGTGTGTTGAGTTTTCAGGGTTCAAGAGTTACGATCTAGTTCCATTCTTCGTCAAAAGGAAGGTTATGGAGTACTCAAGTTGATTCAAGTATGAGATTCAAGCTCGAACGATTAAAGCGTGGATTTTTGAGAAGCCGACTTGAAGGAGACTTAGAGATTGAGTAACCCTTTGTAGAATTTAGAATGTTTAAATTTAGGGTGTTGAATTGATGCTTAAGAATTTTCCCACACACATACAAGCTTTTTAACTAGTTTTCGATTAAATAAACTTGTTTTAAAAATAGTTTATCTATTCATGTTTTTGATCATGAACCTATTATTCATGATTTTTTATCTCTAAATGTTTACATGTATTTCATAGTTTAAATCATTGCCAAATTATTTTTAACATATATATTTTATTTCAAAAATTAAATATATATTAAAAACAAAAATTTTAGATTTTTTGGCTAGTCCAGTCGATCGCCCAACCAAATATGCACACGGACACAAGCGTGTCTGTGTCCCTAGGGTATTGTGTTTCTTGACTTCGGTCGACCGGCCGATTGACGCAGATTTACAATGCTATCGGTATTTGGCTCTAGGTCAACCGCCCAGATGATCGATGTCAATGGCTACTTTAATTAGCTGTGGCCGATCGACCATCAGAATGCCAAAATGGCATAATGGCTATTTTTCATTTTAAATCATTTTTATCTTTTTCCAAACGAGCATTTTCTACTTTTTTAAGGTTTTAACTGTTATTTTATGCTCAAATTAAAACTCTAATGATATTTATTTATTGCCTATAAATAGAAGTTATTGGATGGAGTTTCATATCAAAATTTTCAAGCATTATCAAGAAAAATCAAGAGAAAATTGTTTTGAAATTTTTCTAGTTTGCAAATTTCAAGTGCTCTCATTTTCAAATCAATTTTTACAAATTTTAAGTTCTCGAGTTCATTCTTTTCAACTGAGTTTTTTCTCACACAAACTTCTTGAGTTTCATTTCTCCACTCCAAACTATAAAAAGTTGTAAAGAGAGAGTTTGTGGTATTTGTGGTCACCAAGATCTTGTAAACTTCATTGGCTTTATGCTCACCTCTTATGTAGAGATTTGAAGGTTTGAGTTGCAGCTCTGGGTCTTGGGTAGACCGTTGTATTGGGTCTTCTGTGGACATCCTTGATGGATAGTGGAAATCCTTCACGCGGTGAAGGCGGGGACACAAGCAAGTTTCTCGAACCTCGAAACAAATCTCTTGTGTTTATCAACGTTATTTCTTTTGCTTACTTTATATTGCTCTATATTGCTTTATTGCATCTTGCTTGTGTTTCCTTATTACTTGCTCTATTTCTATTGCTTCCAGCTTTTTTTCCTCATATCAGTAAGAAGGTAATTGTGCACCTCAACTCTTACTCTAGAGGAATTAAGAGGTGAAGAGTCCGTCATGGGAATCCGTCTTCACTTCTTGTTTTTTTTTTTTTTTGAGTAAGCCATTTTATTTGTTGTTTAAATTGTTGCATCATCCCCCTCTAAGTGACTTTCAACTTCACCATCTAAAGAAAAAGTTCAAACTCGAGAATCCGGATCTAGGCCCACCACAACCCCTCAATCTCAGAAACAATAACTGAAAATGAGGAATGAAAAGATAGAGGAAGATCCCATCCAACAGAATTCGAGTAAACATCGCTAACCTGAGCCTGCAGCCGGGGCTGCGACACCGAGTGTTCATCAACCTGATCAATTAACACAATCCCCAATCAGTTATATATTCAAAAATAGACCTTGGAGTGATGATCAACCAACCATATGGACTTAAGCAACAAAGATGCATAAAGGGTTTCAGGCCTAGCAAAATAGAGGAAGAAATACAGTAAGTTTGTGATCTATGATCCTAGGTAAAATAGCGGCCACGGGTCGATGAAAACCATAAAATCTTCGGTCAACATGTAACAGGCGAGCTTCTTCAGCATCGTCTTAACGATTGTTAAGGACGCGAACGTCCTTAATACCAAGACCACCCTCCTCCTTCGACCTACAACAATAATTGTTGCGCGCAGGACAACAATCCCTCTGAGTAATCCGCCCTTCACAACAACCCCTCTGAGGAATCCACCAAACGCAGACTGATGCAGCTCGAGACATACCCAACACGCCAAGAACAGAGAATAAATAGAGAAAAACAATCAACACAGTATTTAACGAGGTTCGGCAACGTGCCTATATCCTCGGGGCAAGGGAGAGAGAGATTTTATTGATTCAACAATCAATACAAACTAATACAGAGGGATATAATACATGAGGGCTCTAGCCCTTATTTATAGCCACAGAGTCCCTGAGTTTTAGGAAACCCCAGCCGGATTCGATCCCAAACAGAAAAGAAATCTGAATCCCAAAAGGAAAGCCAAAACGCGTCTGTCGGTCGGCCGGCCGGTCGACCGACCCATGTCCATGGTCGACAGTGCGGTCGACTGAACCCAAACTGAGAGCAGCCTGCTTTCAGTCGGTCAACCAGGCAGTCGACCGTTCCATGCCGCGGTCGACCGGGCGGTCGACCGAGCTAATCCTGTGCACATTGTGCACACCGGTCGACCGGGCGGTCGATCGGCCTTCTCCACCGGCCGACCGTGCGGTCGATCGGGATCTAGCTTGGCCTGCTTCAATGTGTCATCTTGCTCCTTTGTCTTCTGATCTCTGTGCTACCTTCTTTCATCTCCTCTATTTCTCTCTCCCTACAATTCTCCACCTCGGTGAAGATTTTTCAAATCTGAGCCGATCTCCAACGAACTCTAGACTATCACCTGGCGAAATCGACACACGATCTCGGCTTGGAACCTTTAGCTTATCTATCCAACTGGAATGCACCATACATGCGTTCCCATCACTTCACCTTAGGAGAACTACCATACGAGCCGACCACGAACGTGTCTCTCACTCAGCAACTTCATGGCCTTACGAAGAACTCATCATGAGCCAACACTAACTCTCCAATTGAGTGGCTCTCTCCAGTCTACTTGTCTTTAGCTGACGGTCCAACCAAGTCTGAGTAGAGCACACCGAACACCATATCGGCTTCAACAAACTAGATGCACACCCTGAAAACACCTAGAAGGGGGGAGAATAGGTGTAAGTGCTAATCTAGAAACTAAATGCGCTAAATGCGGAAGCTTAAAATAATTTTGCAACACACTTAGTACAACACACAAGTGTAGCCGAATTCCCCGTGAAGGGCTCTGGACTAACTCCTCTTGATTCCCCTAGATATGGGTTGAGGTGCTATATGAAGCTCTTGTGGTTAAGTACAAGTGAGGCACACACAAACAATCCAAGCATACAAGGATAAGCAATATGAATCAAATGCAAGGACAACACAAGCATACAAGATATGAATGAATGAATGATGCTTTGCACAAATAAAAGAGAGAGAGAGTAAGAGAGACAATGGATCAAACGCAAACACAAAGATATGTTCCGAGGTTCGAGCCCCTAGCTCTACGTCCCGCCTTCACCGAGAAGGATTTCTAATCCACTATCTCCCACCGAGGGAACCTCCACCGAGGAGGATTTGTTACAACAATAGGAGTACCGAACTCCTCTCTCAAACACCGCCTCACAACCGAGGGGTAGGCCCGTAACCAAACAACAACCAACACCTCTACCGAAGAGGGTTACAACCAATCTCCACCTCTCACTAGAGGGAGCAAACACAAGCCTCAACCTCTACCAAAGAGGGAGCAAACCAACAACCCAATCAACCTCACCAAGAGGGATACAACAAACAAATGAGGGTTTACAACTAGTGGTATGTTTCAACCACAAACAACTCCTCTTTCCTCTTTTTCACAAAACAAGATCCTAATAGAATAGGATAGATGATATAGCTCAAGTGTGGAAAACTAGGTGTTTGGAAAATAGAAACTCAAAGAAAATTACTTGGGAAAACTCTTGTAAAAGATAGAAAATGAAAGTCAAGACAAATCTCCCAAATACTCTTTTCTTTGATTTTTCCAAAACCTAAGACAAATAAGATTGAAAGTTTAAAGCTTAAAAACACTTTTGAAAACTTGTTTTTAACACTAGGGAAACAGCAATTTTCTCTTGTAAAAACCTTAGCCAAAATCTCAAAGAAATGAGGTTTATATAGGCCAAAACAGAAACTAGCCGTTAGGCTGATCTGGCAGCCTGACAGGCTAGCGGTCGGCCGGCCCGGCCGACCGCCAACGGTCAGAAAAATGACCGTTGGGGCATCCGGTCGACCGCACGGCCGACCGCCCAGATACAGAGAGCAAAGCTCTCTGGTCCGGTCGGCCGCCCGGCCGACCGTCCCTGTGTCTGCCAAACGTGCACAAGCCTGTGCACGTCGGTCAACCGCAAGGGTTGACCGGCCTTTGGTGCGGTCGACCCGTGCGGTCGACCCGTGCGGTCGGCCGACCTGGCCTGTCAGCCACAATTCTGGGACAGAAACTGGGGTTAAAAAATTTTTTAAAAATCTTTTATCTCTTCTAAAAATCCCCAAAAATAGTTTTCTCATTTTGCATTGATATATAAACTTGTGATAAATATTTTAACTCAAATATCAAGCATATGAAACTATTTTTGTGTCTTATCATTTTTACCAAAAATCAAAACTTGTATTTTATCAAACATGGATTTTTGAACACATAAATAGGAAAGTCAAAATAAGTTTGTATAAGAAGTTTAAGCATGCATGTATAACTAGAATACATCTACTATACATATAAACCATGTAAGCTTGTTTTGATCAATCTATTCATGAAAACCAAATCCAAAACATGAAACGTGTGTGTATTGTGTACTTGAGCATATCAACTATACTAAGCTTTACAAATGGATCTAAACACACTCTAAACTATGGATACCTAAGTCTTCTTGACGATCTTCATCTTCAAGGCGACTGGTCCAAAAACTCCGTGATCCAACGAGCATGGCTATGAATGAACTTGACGCTCGGGCTCGGGAATCACCAAGTGAAGGCTTCCAAACTCCTCTTTTGAAGCAATCACCAACTAATATCTTAATCAATGATCTGTAACTAAAATCACAAGATAATTAGTAAACATAACTACATGAGTTAATCATCATCAAAACTAGAGAGGAAGGCCTCCGGGCCAACAATCTCCCCCTTTTTGATGATGACAAAACTCATGGAGTTATATATGCATGGATTAAAGTTAAGCTTCAAAGAAGCTCCCCTTAACTCATGCATAAACAAATAAACATAATGAATATGCAATGAAGGCTCTTAAACATGAATGCATAGATATGCATAAACAATAAAAGGCTCTAGATACCAATGAAATGTTCAAAAACAAAACATGCTCTAGATACCAATTAAAAATTAAACTAAATTAAATTTAATATATGCAAAACATAAATATGCATATATAAACCTTCTCAAATAATTCTCCCCCTTTTTTCAATCATCAACAAAGGGGTAAAAATCAAACCAAAACAAAATCTTCTCCTCCTTTTTAATACAAAGAAACAATCATCAATAAGGGGTAAGTAAAGACAATGTTCTCCCCATTTTTGTCTAAAACAAAAACAAAACCAAATGGGTGACAATCAATTAGGATATCAATTGAAAATATGTCAAAGTAGCATCTTGATACCAATTGAAAGCAAACATAGATCAATAAATGAGTGGTATATGCTATATACATTCATGAAGAGGAAGATGTGATGCTTCCCTACATAGATACATTACATGAAGGAGGGATGACAAGCCCTAATTCACATAACATACACTATGCAATGCATAAGAGGAGATGTGAAGCTCCCCCTACACATGTGTGAACATCACCCATGACCATGAGCATCTATTTAGCTTCTCAAAGCTAGAAAACGAGGTCCTGTTCGGGCACACATAATAGGTGGCTCCGGTATCTAAGATCCACTCAGTATTATCTAAGTAATCAACAGTAGGAGTAGTAACTGAGAGAGAGAATACCGATGAGTCTGAATCAGATCCATCCGCCTGTGCGAGATTCGCCTCGGTGTTTGACTCCATCTTCTTACCTTTGGCCTTCGGGCAATCAACTTTCCAGTGCCCTAGTTCCTTGCACAAGGCGCATTGATTCCTCTTTAGATCTCTGAAGCCTGATCTGGACTTTGATCTTTCCTGATCATCTCTTCACTTCCTATTGGAACTCTTGTCTCTTACTGCCAATGCCTCTGCTATTGTATTCCCCGAAGAAGACAGTCTATCATGTCTCCTTACTACATAACTCACAAGAGCAGCAGACACCTCACTGCAGTTAAGGAATTTTCTTCTATTGATCAATGTAAGAGTAAAGGTCTCATACTCTTTCCTAGGAAGAGAATTCAATAGGATTACCGTCTTATCCTCTTCATCGATCTCCATATCCATATTAACTAGATCTGTAAGAAGCGTCGTGTAGTAATTCAAGTGTTTATTGATGAAGCATCCTATTTGTATCTCAAAACTATAAAGCTTACTCTTCAACCGCAACCGCGATTCTATGCTTTTCGTCGGATACTTCTTCTCCAGGATCTCCCACAGCTGCCTCGCAGATGTCTCATGCAACACATGATACTTAATGTCTTGTGTCAAATAAGACCTGGTCAAGTCACACGCTGTTCTGTTCATCTTGTCCCAATCTTCTTCAGTTGTTGATGCGTGCTTCTTCTCTAAGCGTAGAGTGTCCTCGAGGTTTGATGCCGTCAGTGCATCCATCACCTCACACTTCTACATACCGAAGTTGTTCGTGCCGTTGAACTTCACCACATCAATCCTCAGCGGATGTGGATTCATGAATTTTCCCGATGATGTACCTTCTCCAGCCATCTTCTCAACTGATTCCTCAAAGCAATGCGGAAACATACGGAGTTAGATAAAACAAAACTAGATAAAGACAAAATATTTACCTTCACGCGAAACCCTCGAAGAGTTTCTGAAGCAATTTACTCCTCCAAATTGATTCCTCGAGCAACTACACACTGTTTTGAGATTGACACACGATCCCACAAACAGTCCTAATGCTGCTCCGAGATCGACACACGATCTCCACCAAACAGCAACTGATGCCCTTGAAATCAACACACGATCCCACGAAGAACCTGGGATGCTCTGATACCAATTGTTGCGCGCAGAATAACAATCCCTCTGAGGAATCCGCCCTTCACAACAATCCCTCTGAGGAATCCACCGAATGTAGACTGATGCGGCCGGAGACGCACCCAACATGACAAGAACAGAGAACAAATAGAGAAAAACAATCAACACAGTATTTAACGAGGTTCGGCAACGTGTCTACGTCCTCGAGGTAAGGGAGAGAGAGATTTTATTGATTCAACAATCAATACAAACTAATACAGAGGGATACTTGAGGGAACTTTCAGGGATACAATACATTAAGGCTCTAGCCCTTATTTATAGTCATAGAGTCCCTGGGTTTTAGGAAACCTCAGCTGGATTCGATCCCAAATAGAAAAGGAATCTGAATCCCAAAAGGAAAGCCAAACGCGTCTGTCAGTCGACCGGCCGGTAGACTAAAACCGGTTGACCGACCCATGTCCACGGTCGACCGTGCGGTCGACCGGACCCAAATCGAAAGCAGCCTGCTTTCAGTTGGTCGACCGGGCGGTCAACCGTTCCATGCCACGGTCGACCGGGCAGTCGACCGAGCTAATCTTGTGCACGTTGTGCACACGGTCGACCGGGCTTCTCCAACCGGCCGACCGTGCGGTCGACCGGGATCTAGGCTGGCCTGTTTCAATGCGTCGTCTTGCTCCTTTGTCTTCCGATCTCTGTGCTACCTTCTTCCATCTTCTCTATCTCCTCTCTCCCTACAGTAATCTCAGGCCTCCTGAACGGGGTATCTAATGATGAATCGATTATGTCCAATAGAAGTGCCTAATAGCTTATTACAGTCCTCACGGTGTGCCACACTCACTTCAAGCATAACACCTTTGCCAAAGAAATCCGTACAGTGGGCGCGGCACGTGCAGTATGGACGATATAGCAACACCTAAACATATGGGTCATGCTGCAGATTCCTCAGCTACCGAGTATCATCCAACGCATTGTGCAACAACAACTAGAACTACCACTGCACCTACATGATTAAAAGTTACTTATGATCTCTTTTCACCTTTTTGTATTTCCCATCCTTGTTCTTCTCCTATACTTCACGCTTGGGACTTAGCCCTCATCAATATCCAATAAAGAAACAAATAAGCCATCAACCCTCCTTCCAAACAATCCAATAGTTTCCTGGTAGTTCCTTGATCTGTGACCAATCAGGTCCATTGTGATGCTACCATTGCTTTTACTCTGCTTATGTTTATAGCATCTGTTCATTCTGAGGGATGAAAATGACTGCAAATGGATGGTTGGTAGTGCACATCATTTGATGTATTGTATCTTGTACGAATGATGGATTTAGAGTTCGGTTCCAGAATTTAAGAGTATGTACCATTTATGAATTATCATTATACATCCATTAAATAATTCTGTTTCTGTTTTTATGACTCTGCAGATGGTGTGTGAAGCCTTCCATGTCTTGAGTATTCTGAAATTAGGAACTATTTTTCTTCATTTCCTGATGAAATGCACAAAGAGAAGTAGTTCTTGTACTATTACAGAATAACTAAAACTGTTCATAGATTTACTAAATATATGCATATTGTTACTAGTAGAAGTAAGACATTGTAGAATCAGTATGAATGCCGAGAGCGGGAAAGCTGTATAATTCTGCACATTACTGAAGCAATATTTATTTTATTTATATATTTATTGTGACACCATAACATTTAGGCCATCTCTGGCTCAGTCAGTTGTTCAGCCACCGCGAACATTTATTTATTTATCTCACACCATAGTAATTTTTCATGTAAATTGTTGACACAGTGGACAATAACACATGAACTTGACAGATCTATCCAACATGAGGAACTTGGACAACCACACCCCTCTTTGTTCACCCAAATCCTCACCCGTCACAACGGAAGTCACTAGTGACGATAGTGCCAACAACTATGATGACGATAACATGCACCTGTGATTCTCATCCTCAATTACGTGGGCTGCCTCCTTACCCTTGTACCCGACAAGCTCCGGCCACCTTTGCTTCCCCTTGCATGCATCGACTGAGAACGAGATTTGAAAGAGATTGCTTAAAATCTTGGAAAATATAATCTACATGATGAAAATAAAAATGCATGTATCATTTGAATGTAGCTGATTAGTACCTGTTGCCATCTTTAATTGCCTCTTGAATGGATGCTTTAGTTTGAAAAATATCGGTGTTTTCTGTCAGTATTTATAGGCTGTTCAGGCTGCTGCAGCTGTGGTTGCTTCTGTGAATTAGTCCACGTACAAGTACACAATCAGTACCAGTTGTCTTATATTTGTTTAGAGTCAATCCCTATCACAGTTATACTTTGTTATCTACTTCTAAATCAGATTGCTCAACCTCTTTACTCTTTCCCTGCATACCAAATCAACGAACTAAGATACTCATGAAAAATTTCACAAGAGAGAAACAATATATTTGCTGGCTACAATGAATATTAAGAAGGATTAGAAGTAGGGAAACATAAAGAAAGAAAACTTATCAGTTTGGTTGCATGAGCTAGTACTGTTTTTTAGAACAAGGATTTAATCTCCAAGCAAACAAATGGATGAATTTGGTTATGCTAATTCACATTTAGACTGCTCCATAATTAATGTTGGGCTTTGGAGTCAAGTAGTAAATTTGCAATGCTTTCTGTGGATTTCTAGATTACAAAGCAATGAATTTGGCTAATTTCATTTGCTTCTCTTGGCAACTTCTTTATTCGAAAGCTTGATAACAAGGTGAGTCCCTCTGTACTTAATACTGTAGGAAGGAAGAATGAGCCAGCAGAGAAAAACTACGATCTTCACGTAATTTAGAAACTGATGCATCAACCAGTATTTTCAAAGGGAAAGCCTTAGCTTCACCAAAACCCAGTAGTCTTAGTCTACAAGTTTGAAGCAGTAAACATGCAGACTTGGCCCCTAGCAGAGAAATATCTACTCAACAATCAACATTCAAACTTTTGAACCTTGAATGAAGCAGGTCAGTTAATTTCATTATGCTCCTTGTAGCTTCTCACACAAGGTACTTGAGAAATTTTGCCTTCACTGTAAAGCCTAGTATGCAATGTGATTACGCGCTTGTTAGCCAGCCGCATACATTCTTCATTCTACAGCCTTATGCAACACAGTTATGCGGCAACATAATCAGTTTATGCTGAAAGCAGCTCCAGAGTGCAGACATATCGCAGACACATAGAATACGTTGTAACAGATATGTAATGTTTTTTCCTCAAAAAAAAAAAAAAAAAAAGATACCTAGTGTTTTTGCCTTGTATATGTTCTTTTCTTGGCTTTTGACACATTCACAATAGAGAGCTCCATATGGGATTTTTCTACAGTACTTGCAGAAAACTTCATCTAGCATTTATCTTTTTTTTGTGGGAAATGTCTAGTATCACATACACATTTACAAATATGAGTAGAAGAAGTGGAATATGAGGAGAAAATATTTGGAATGTTTAAACCAAATTAACAGGACACAGCAATAAGATAAGATATGAAACAAAGGATTCATTCAAGGTAACTATGTAAGCAGTGTATTTTCAGAACTAGCGTGAATTCTTTATTTAGATACAATTTGCTTGAAGATATGCTTCATTTCACCTCCTGGATCCGGGAAAATGACATACAACGCTCACTACATATATTCGCATGAGATTGAAGACTGAGTAGAAATTGAGTATGTGCCACACACCAACACTACAAAAGGGAGAGTTTGAAATTTTCAAGCTTGAGTTTGTTGCAAAATTATACAAAAAATTGCTTGATGGGCTTGACCCCAACCTCTACAACAATAATCTAATCTAACAATGGTACATACAGATTGCTCCTTTACAACTCGCCAGAATCAAATAAACTTACCAATCACACAATAAAACCCACAATTCCATAATCAGCATTGCACTGAACCATCCAAAAACAAAGCAGCCTCCAACTGACAGGCGAAGAAGCGCACCATGTTATACCCATAATACTGTTGCACACATACTGTGATATCTTTGTTTCTTTTGATTTGTATGACAGAAGAAAGGAAGATGGTGGCATTGAACACCAACAGTATGCCATAAATTGGAACCTGGAATAAGTGGTTGGCTAAAGTGAATACAAAACAAAACACATTAAAACTAAATAGAACATAGCTATCAGATACTTTATTTTATGGGTTCAAGCACGAGAGCTGAAAGTAATATCAAGTAAAATAAAAGAAATGATCATTTCAATGTCCTATCTCATATATGATACAATTACAAAGATGATAATGTCAAAAAAAAAAAAAAAACATGAATTAAGAATGTACTGCAGCAACCACAGCAATAGCCTAAGAGTGTAAAAACTTGAAAGCATACATGTAATTCTTTTAAAGTGTCTTCCATAATTCTGTAACATCTTTGTGCGCATAAAAGAGATGAATTCTAATCTTTTGTGTGTTCTGCTTTATGTGTTTTGTGCTTGATGTGCATGATAAGGATGGACCGATTAAGAAAAGAAGTTTTCATAGTATTTATTTGTAATCAAGCAAAATAAGATCTTTATCATTGCAGTCAAGTGTGCTCTTGATTATCTTTGCCAATAGCCCAATCACCATAGTCAGGCTAAGGCTTTTCTATAAATAAATAAAAAAATCACCATCAGTCAATGTTTAAGATCATGGTTTGATTGATTGAAAAGAACATACATCTTTAATGAAGTGAAGATAATAATATCCAGTAACCAACTAGTTTTTAAGAAGAAGCAACCTAGAAAACCTTAGAAAGTGATTTAATAGAATAGAACCCATATGGCAAATAAAACTTTTTGCTTTTACCTCTTAGCTGCAATAAACCTCAATTTACAATGGTCATATTAGTACCTGACCTGAAGACCAACTCTAGCTGCAGTATTGAAGATATCTTGTACCTCAAATAGCATTAAAAATTCAATGTTTATGAGAGTTTGGAAATAGTATTATTTCCAGACTTCTTAGAGGAAAAATCAAATGTGGCATTATTGCATAGAAATTTCCAAGAGTTGTCCAGTAAAAAATTGTAGAAATGCTTAAATGAATGGAGGTAGGATCTTTTATAATAATACCGTCAGAATGATCTAGGAAGGCTCAAGCAACAACATTCTCTTGGTTTGTGGTCCCAATTTTTCGCAGTTCTCGTAGGTGACAAGCTATCTCCTGAATAAACTGTATTCCATTGCTTCCATTTCTAAGTGAACTAACAGCATGCTCAAGAAAATTTCTGTCCTCTTCAAGTGCCTCCAATCTCGCACTTAGTTGTGAAATTTCATTTCCGATAGAAACTACATCATTCTTTTTACCTCCCATTTGAAGCTGCCTATCATTATAGGAATTTGAACGGAATCTACTTTCTTAAGAGCTTCTTTTATGGAAAACTGGATAGCATGACGTGGAGTAGTGCTTCCTCTAATATATGAGTCTTCTCTAGCTGGAGATACTTCCCTCTCCGACTTTCGACTATTTTCTTGATTCATATTGCATGGTTGAAGGATTTTTTCATCGTTATCAACTGCTGCCTTGGGACATTCACAATTATCATTTATGGTCTCTCCCAATATTGATTTTTTATTGGGAGCACCATCTTCTTTTAGATAAAGCTCAGACCCAATAGCATAAGCTCCAGTGTTAGAACATAGTTTAAGCTTTATCTCCAACCTTCTCAAGCAATCTGAAATATAAGCCTTCTCATCTTCAAAATCTAACATTGTATTCCTCGTCAGAGTTTTTCCAATCTCACGACCTCGGGATCTCATGAAGCGTGGTGTGCTAACAGGAGTATATTCTGTATATTCCCTTTCTTCACAATCAAATGGTGATTCAAGAACTCTGCTTATTAATGGGTCACCACCAAACTGCTTCCTGTAGCTCTCAACAATTGCTTCAAGATCTTGTATCTCCTTGTCCCGGTCACATAGTAGGTCATTTAATTTCTGAAGAGCTTCCTGGTCATACTCAGTTTGTTCTTCCATCATTCTTAGATACTGCAACGCCTCCATTTGCATCGCCGCCTTCTCCTCCTGCAATCTAGTAATCATGGCCATTGCTTGATTTGCAGCAATTGCTGAAGCATTTCTTTCTTCCTCCAATTCTTTGTACAGGATGCTCATAGCTTTTCTATCCATCTCATCTGTCGCTTTAGACGATCTTCTGCACTTCTCCTTCTATATCACCTATAAAGCTTCCATCTAGAGACTCCACACCTGACTCATATCTATCACTTGTGAATCTCTTAGCATAAATAGGAAACCCATTACAGCTAGAAGCATCAGATAACTTGATTCATCAAACTGTTCAATTGTTCTAGGGCTGGGACACATCTCATTCGAGGGAAACTCAAGCCACCTAGCACTAGATATTTGAGAGAGCCGCACCATCAGATCTTCAGAAGCTCTAGAAGGTTCCCTCCCCATAACTAATTCAGCGGCCGCTGGAGAAGGCAGGGGGACCTTGATACCAGAGGCAAGCTTCTCATTCATTATTTGGCTTGCTCTAAAGCCTGTATCACCTGAACTCAAAGCCCTGATAGCGTCTCCAGCTGAAGCAAAACTAGCTCTCTCTGAAACTTCTACTGTAAAATAGGAATTACGGGAGAGAATCAAAGCATAGTAGAAAAAGTAATAGCAGGGTCATTCACAGTATATGAAGTTGTTCTTGTAACTTCATGGTTTATAATATATTTGCAAATAGCACAACATCCTTTCATGCAAAAAGACGTGCTAATTTTGAAAAATAATGAAAAACACAATTTCCTGCTGACATACATTTACTAACTGTTGCGTAAGAAGAAGATTCGAAATAAACGCATGTAGTTAACAATTAAAATATAAGAAAGTTGGCCCAAGAAAAGATTTTCACTTTTGTCCCTCGAGATTGAAGTCAATATAATTCATTCCATTTGGAAAGTTATTTTCATGACATGTACTTTGAAGGAGAAAATTTGAATTATTTTTCCAAAAAAAACCAAAATGCCAATAAAATGTTTAATTTCTAGGTAAATTTAGATTTCATGAAATTTGTGTGATGTCCAATATTAGGCATTAGCCTCCAACTTTGTCTTCTTGGTGCTCTATTTGGAGGAGGAAAAGAGTTAAAAATGATAATGTAGTTTCTAGGGACGTAGACATTGGTTTGTTTTTGGGAAAAGTAATAGATTTATTTTTAAAAAGAACAGTACATCTATTTCTAACATTTTATTTTCTTTTGTATTTACCTTCGTGTATGTATCTTTCCTGAGAATAAAAAGGAGAAGGAAGTTTGTGTTTCTAAGTTCAAAGATGGCAAACATGCCTCAGTGGGTGATTCTACACAAATATTCTAGTATTGTGCTATGTTGTTGGTGTCCATGCTTGTGTGGTTTGGCCATTATCAAGTTTAGTTCTAATAATGCCTATGCTCGACTTATGCTTTTGTAATAGTATTGATCTTACGGGGATAAAGTTGTTTGCTTTGTTTTTGAATTTTGGTTTTGTATTTGTGTATGGCTGTTGGTGTCTTATGGATGAACTTTTATAACCTAGCTTTTTTTAATAATTTTCCTTTGATGTTTCCATCATTTCTAAATGCAAAATTAACATATCGATGGTTACTACATTTTGTAATTGAAGCTTCTGAAGGAACTCGTTCAATTGTGACTTCATGTGATGCAGGAAGGTTTGGCTTCCCTTCAGCCTGGCTCCAGTTAATTTCCTCCAAACCATGCACAACGCCTGTCGCTGAATGAGAATCGCTCATTTGCAGCCTCCTTTCAGTCACAGAAGCATCAGGCATAGCTGGACAAAGATGGATCAGCTTCTCTGGGACCATATCAACCGAAGTCACCTGAGTTAAATTCTTGGGGACACTAGCCGAGCGTGCTGCTTGTAGACATTGAGATAACAACTCTTCCTTAACATCACCGATTCCATGGGAGATAGACGACCTGTTATCATCTTCATCTAACATTTGAACTTCCGACTCGGAGTCAGAGATAAGACCAACATGAGACATTTTCTGGAAACCAGTATCGCCCCCATGACAAACTCCAACCGACTTTGAACAGTGGTCACTCCCTTTGTTAATCCATTCCTAAGATGCGAGCCGGACAAAGAAGCGTCAGGTTCAGTGACATGTTTGCCTTGAGGCATCCTATGGGCAGGAGGTCTACTCTTCAATGGTGCCGAGCAACATGAACAACGCCATTTGGACATAGACCCAGGTTCAAGATCTCCTTCTTCGGTGGTAAAGGGGCTTTGAGTATATCTTTTCCATGGAATCTTTTGCTCAAGGAACCATCATCATGATCTTTCCCAGCTTTGCCTACGAAATGAAGAATGCAGACGTCGCACATCTCATGGGCATCAGCGAGCTTGCGGTGAGTACAACAGTATACGAGTGATGAAACCTCTAGCTTGTGGGAGTTGCACATTAATTCTCTGTAAAAGTACGGCTGCCTCCGATCAAGCCTTGTGCATAGCATACAGGGGCTTGGTAATTTGCAGTAGCGAGCAAACTTGTACACCAAATAGGTGAATAGGGCATGAATATATAGCAAGATGATCAATACCAACTCGAAGAAGGCAGAAGACAGAGGAGACAAGAACCAGCGAGGATCCCTGCGCTCCCCGATCGGAATCCTTCTAGCCATTCCCGAAAAATTTATTTGAACAGCCAGCTGGTAAAAATGATGGTTTCGATCTCAGCACAAGAGAAAACTTTCAAACTCTCCCAACCCTAAAATTATTTAAAATCTGCAATGAGAAGAAACACCCCTATGGATCACAAAAACTAGAAAAAGAATAATTTTATCAAAAAATTTCTAATTCACATGGTACCAGTTTTAAGGCCCTAAACAAACGCAAAAATAGCATTGTGAGCTACAACATATAAAATGCATGCAAAGAGATCTAAATGATAATATGTCAAAATCATCTTTTTCTTAAATCCTCAGAGGAACTAAACATCCAGATAAAACTAAAGCAATTAAATCACCAAAAAGATTTGTAATTTATGTGAATTTAGATCAGAACCATACTAATACAAGCACATGCCCAAATTCAAGAGAATGCAGCAGAATCTCAGGCAATATAGAAACAAATTAGTAGGGCAGAAAAACCCATTTGACAGAATCAATTCCATGAAAGTATATTGCAAGGATCTAAATGACAAAAAGAAAACTAACAGAACAGGAATTAAAACAAAATGTCAAACCTTACTGAATCCAATGAGAGAATTCTCTGAAAAAGGAAGGAAATTTGTGCTTCTCCCTTCTCCAGAACTCAAATCTCTCCTGATACTACACTGAAGATCTCACATACTAAGTGCAACAAATAATGAATTTTCCCATCAAAAAAATCGTTAAAAATCGAAGCTTTTAACGAAAATTTTGGTGGGAAAACAAGGAATAAAATGAGAGTTTGGAGTTTTAATAGTACATTGCACGCACCATAGCTAGAAGATCGGAAGGGCAGTGGAAAAAGAATTTGGGTGGTGCCTATCTATATTATTAGCAAAAGGTTTTTGACCCATTAATTTTTCCCCTTTATTTTAGTAAAAACTAGAAAAAAGGAGAGTAATTCAAGGACAGCTTCTCTTTTACCTTACATTATTATTAAGCAAATGGATAGATGGCCTGGAAATTTTCTCCTTTCTATTCTAAGAAAGAAAAGGTAAATAAAATTAGGGGGTTCAAGTTGTATGAAGCCATGTCTTCACTGTGTGCTACTCTCCTTAGGGTGTTATACTTTATTTTATTTTAATTTTTTGATGAAGAGGATCATTTTTGTGTGTGCTACAAAATTTCACTCTTTTGGTCAGCTAACAAGAATGATTGGGTAGATACTATTACTAGTTAAATTCTTTGGTGTCGAGGTGATATAAAAGTATTTACCGTTTTTAGTGAGCCGCCCATCCGGCTGGGTGCCCTCGGGTCCCACATGGGGGCCCCAGCCGGATGGACGGCTCACCGCGGCTGGTGACCACAGTCAGCCAAAAAAAAACTATTTTTTAGTGAGTCTCCTTGACAATTAGCTCGGTGAGAATAGACATGTCTAATGAAAGCAACAGTCACTTATAAAGAAAATGTCAACGATGCCTCTCGTACTCTGGACGGAGTCACGTCAGGAACTGAAATAAAATTTGATGTTGATCTCATAGACGTTGTAGCCTTGAGACTATTTGGATTTTTGAGAAATTAGATAAAAGAAACCAAGTGTGGAGGTGATTTTTCATCACAAGTGATTGGACGATCGATCCTCACCACAAGTAAGAAATGCAATGAGATAATGTACGTAGATAAAAACACAGCACAAAAAAGAAAGACAGAGAGGATTTATGTGAAACACTTAATCGGAAAAAT
Source organism: Agave tequilana (assembly GCA_038442645.1). Classification (NCBI taxonomy): domain Eukaryota; kingdom Viridiplantae; phylum Streptophyta; class Magnoliopsida; order Asparagales; family Asparagaceae; genus Agave; species Agave tequilana. Next base: position 6,966 of record JAVJIF010018159.1, on the reverse strand, counting down.
CACAGGGAGAAAGAGGAGTTTCACTATAATTCTCAAATCACAGGAATTACAGAAATCTAAAGGATGTGTACAGATTGAAATCCAATCTGAATCAGGGTCTGAATCCTCTTCTTCGTTGGAGGAGAATGTCTACTTATACTTGATTGAGCTGTTGGCTTGGAGGCAGATGAGTAGGGCGAGATCCTCTCAATCGCACAATTTGCACATATCGATTCGTTATAACGATCGTGATCACATGTGCTGGTTGTTGAGGTTGCATGCGGGAAAATTTGTCACTATTCATAACTACCTACGCTGAAGGGTGTTACATGTTATGTACGTGGAGAAAGGTAAGGTTGCGTAACTGTCAGCAGATCAAGGGTGATCTATTGCTGGAGTTGTTTGGTTTGAAACTGAAATCTTCAGAACAAAGGGAACCTCAGAGCGGAGAAGATCTCGAGGAGGTCAGGTATAGCATGGGCTTAGGAAGGAAGCTCTGATGTTTCTCAGAGAGTTGTAAGCGAGAGACACGTGTCATCATCTTGATCGGGGTCAGATCTTGACCACTACAGATGCCTCCCACTCTTTCGCTTATCAGAGCCTGCGAATGGGAAGTCAGAAGAGCGGAGTTGGTAGGAGACCTTTCAATGCCTTAAGTTCGTCTTGATGTTCGTGGGCATACGAGGATCTAGATCATAAATATGAATCTTCTGGATTTAATTGTGGATTTAATATTTGATAGGAGACCTTTCAATGCCTTAAGTTCGTCTTAATGTTTCATCTTCTCTGAGAAACCCTTACTTCAAGATTCCTCTTCTTTGCTTTGTTGGATCTCTGTGTTTTCATTTTTCTTCTTCATCAGAGGGAGGAATGAAAGAGCGAGAATGAAGGTGGAGAAAATGATGGTTAAGCTTTCGTCATGCAAGAGTCTGGTTAGTACGCCACATTAGTCATCGTGATGAACCTATTAAGACACATCAGCTGTCATGACAGGGTGCCACCGATCAGAGGTAATAGGGAGAGCTCCTGCTCCTACTAGATCAGGTGATCTAATTCAGATTTGCTCGATTTTTAGGGGTGAATTTGATCTTGGGGCTCAGAGCCTCTTTCTCGATAGCGTGTACGAGGAAGGAGGAGAGGGAGCTCATCAACAGGGTGTGATGGTGAATTGCTTCTCATGGTGGGGCTCAGATCTCTCCCTCAGAATAGAGGGGATGTGATATCATTACCATCTTGTCTGTCTTGGAGGTTCCATCCTGGTTGGACGTCACTACCTCGCGCTTGGAGATTTCTTCTTTGCGACGAGCAATTGCAAAAGAAAATGGGATATTTTTGTCGGGGCTCAATCGATGAATCACTCTATCTTCCAGAGCTCTGACTTCTCCTTCAGAACACAAGGGCGTGGTGTGACATCATCATTGTCTTATGTGTCTTGCAGGAGTTTGTTTAGAGCTCGGGGTGTTGATGTGACTTTGGAGGGCTTCTTGGAGATCCTCATCATTCTCCCTTAGATGCACGGAGGATGACGACACCAATTTGGTTGCCTTGGAGGCGTATACCAGGCAGAGAGGATAAGACCTTTCACTAGAGGAACATTTACTTTTGCGAAGGAACCTTACAACAGCTTCTTCCAGTATCTTTGGACAATGATGTGAGCAATGAGGTCGTGTCTTTTGGTGGGCATTCCCAAGATGAAGATCCTCAGAGTTCGGAGGTGTGACTAGACTTAGCGGAATGATAGGGGATCGGATTGAGATCATCTGTATTTCTTTTCAAAATATATAACATAAATGCAATTGAACTTTGTATTACTCTTGTTAGATGTAATCAAATAAATTCGATGTGATGTATTCGGAATGGAAATATTTTAGAATAAAATATGTAAATATTTCTTTAGAATGAAAATGGTTGTTTAGATCTTGCCTTGCTTGTTTTACTGTTGACCTTTTTGGAATCGATATGATCATGCCTCTTCGAAGTGCTGATCTCTATCACCAGTATGATGGTTTATCGTGGGAGTGATTTGGTAAGTCTGCGATATTATTTTTGAGAGGAGGCAGTCCCATGAGCGATACCTACAAACTTTTAGATTCTGAGTGGGAGAAATTCCTGCAGTGAAGTTGGATTCACGGTTGCTTTCTAGTGGGAGAAATCCCATCAACGGAGTTGTGATCTTGGGACTCTGAGAGGGAGAAATCTTTGCACCAGAGTAAGGACTCCGAGGGGGTATAACCCATAACGGAGGAAACCCGTAAGCTAGACTCTGCATTCTTGTCTCCGAGTGGGGAAATCCCATCAATGGGAGGTGTAGGCTTTCGGAAAAGTAGGAAGATGCGTACACAAGCATGTAATGTAACATTTTATATTAAATGTTAGATGCAACATAATAAAAGTACAGTTAATAAAATTATGTATGCTCGACTTTTTGATCGAGCCAAACCTACACAAAAAATACAGAAATTTAGAACAGTGCTAGGTCCTCAATTCTACCGTGTAGCCTAGGGCTAACGGGTCGTGATCCACAGGGAGGGACAGCGATGGAAGCGTTATGTAAATTTCTTCTTTTAATTTATCAAAACTAGTTAATACTTATCTTCTCAATTTATAATAAGAAAATAAAATGTTAAGTTAGTTAAGAAGAAGATGGTAGAAGAAGAGATGGTGTGGTGGTGGTGTTTTAATTATAAAGAAAAAGAAAGAAAAAGAGATAAAGAAAAGTGTTGATGCAAAAATCAGAAATAAAAAAGGAATATTTACCTCTGCTATTTGAACATACCAAAGACTTACCTCAACATGAAGTAAAGCAAAGTAATAGAAAAGAATAAAGGAAAGTAAGGCTTCGGGCAAGATCGGACACAATAAAGAAAAATGAAAACCCTCCATTGATTGTCACCTTCAATATAAGTTTCTTAAAGAAAAGATTACAATAGTGTCACTCTATAAAATTCTTCCTCTCTTTTGATCATGTAACTCTCTCTAGCCTAAAAATATAATAAAATAAAAAAATAAAAGGTACATTGAAGAAGAAAAGAAAATCTAAACTAAATCTCTCTCTGGAGTGGTGCCCTTTCTGCCTTCGAGGTACGAGAATATTTATACGAGAAAACCAGAGGGATAGAACGTGTATAAATAGGAAGAGCTGTATATTTCTGAATTTGAATTCTCCCCTTATATCCAAACTTGATTTGATTTATTCAGAAATTCAATTCTAATCTGTAACTTATTGGTGTGTTGATTGCTGAATGTCACTTATCAAATGATAGAATTGGAATGAATGATCAACATGAGAATTGTAGCCCTTTAAGTCTTCTTTCTGTAGCATTTTGAATCATTAGATTTAAGTTTCGGTAGAGAAAGTTATGATTAAAATGCTAAAGTGTATGCAGCCTGAATCCGAATTTAAATTGCTTCATCTCATCTGTTGATCTTCTCTCTATCATTTATCCTCTTTGATTTTCTATTTGTCTTCTACAATTGATAAGATATACATTTATCTTTAGCAAAACCGATAGGATTTTTAAACAATCTTTTTTTCCTTGAAATTAGATGATATTATCTTATCTGATATATCCAGTTTTCAGATAAGATAGCTTCTAAAACCTTTGGATTTGAATCGATCCCTTTCTTTTGAACTTTAAATTTAATTGGATAAATTTCATGATTATCTTCTCCCTATCATACCCTGCATGAATTAGGACATTAAACAACTTATTTGCAATATTCAGTACAGAATATATGTAGGAATGTAATAATTTTATGCAATATATGTACCAAACACTTTTAATCACACGGAACTAGTACGTCGAGGGGTAATCCAAATAAGAAAACCCTAATGTATATACCATATGTCTTTGCAGTCATAGGCTAAACATACTTAATCATAAATGTTAGATGCAGTATATAAAAGTACTGAAAAGTTAATATAAATTAACAGATTGGATTAACAAAACTATGTATACGCAGGTTCTAATCACACGAACTAGTACATCGAGGGGATAATTCAAAAAGGACCACCCCCATGTATATACCATGCATCTCGTGCAGTTATAGGCTAAACATACGTACCATATGTTATCCCGAGATGAACAATACATGCAAGCACATACAAAGATTATGTTCGGATAATACCTGAATGATCGTATCTTTTCAGAATGCTTAATTTCTCCAGCTTCTAATCACACAAACTAGTACGTCGAGGGAATAATCCAAATAAGAAAAACCCTCACGTATATATATCATATGTCTCGTGCAATTATAGGCTTTTCGGAATGCTTGATTTCCATCTCCTGCAGGTTTGGTTGGTTTCATAATGTTTTGCGAGCCTATAGTGTTGTTTCTGAGTAGGGTAATCCTATTAATGGTACCTGCAAACTAGGAAAGGGTTCTGAAGTGGGAGTGTGATCGATAACAGATTCGATGTGTCGACTCTCAGTGAGGGTAGAACCCACAACAAAGTGACAATCCAAACCTCTGAGTAGGGGAATCTCAGCAGCGGAAGCTGGCCTCTGAATGGGGGAAAACCAGCAGGTGAGTTAGGTTCACGGTTGCTTCTGATGGGGGTGTGACTCCTCAATAGAGCTGTGAACTTGGTAAGCTAAAGTTGAGATCGACTAATCGAAGATTGGATGCATTGACTTCGAGCTGTGTAGGACCCACAAACAGAGTGACGACGCGGCTTAGAACTGACAGACGGAAACTATCAGAGGTGCACCGCCGTGAGTCAAATGAGGGAATCCCATAGGCTAGTGTTTATGTTTTAAGTGGGTGTGTGACCCATCAATGGAATATCAAACAGGGCTTTGAGAGGGGAAAATCACTGTAGCAGAGTAGGGACTCTGAGCATGGGTAAGACCCACATCAGAAGGTTTCGACTCCCTAGTCTAATCGAGAGGGGGGCCATAGGCGGTTGCTTGTGTTGTCGTCCCTGAGAGGGAGTAGAACCCACAACGGAGCGTACAAGCAACTGGCTCTGGTGGGGGTAGAACTCATCAGTGGAGCTGGGTTCGTAGCCGTCTTCGAGGGGTTAAGACCCATCAACGGAGCAACGAACTTCGGTAGGACTCTGAGTGGGGGAAATTTTCGCAATAGAGTAGGCTGAAATGGTCTGGAGAAAATATAACTTTATTGATAATAAAATGAAATACAGGGGGGGTCATGGATAGGGTACAACCATGTTTAATTTAAGGAAGTAGGATCAGATCACTCTATTGCTTTGTATTAGGTGATCGCTCGATGTGCTTTGGTAAGAGGCGGAGCGCTCAATGTTCAGATCCGGAGGCTACTTCAGGTGTGAGAATATATTCCCTGAGTAAGCCCTAACAGGAACTCCTCTAGGTACCTACCTTTGGAGGCTACGCAATGATGGTCTTGTGCCCCTTAATGTCGTGATAGGAGTAGCATTTTTTGTTCTGAAAGTGAGGGATCATACTGGATGAGTCTCGAACGCCTACCTATGATTGGTCCTTGATGGTGTTAAGACTTCATTAATGGAGAGCTTGAGTGGAGTGAATTTCTCTATCGGCTTGTAGGCTCGGAGCGGACTTGGTGAGAAGATCGGGAACATTTTTCTCATATAGGCAGGTTACCCTCGATTTGATCTTGGGAATGGGCGAAGGCTTCGTGCAGAGATTTCGACTTTCCTCTGTTGTCATCATGCTTCACGGAGTGGTTGGAGGAAGTCTTCACTGCCTTCTCCAACTGGATGTAGGTTAAGCACGGATAGAAGCTCACTCATCTGAGTGACATTGTACTTCAGGAGATGTTTGTACAGGGGTGAAGACCTTGGCCAGTTGGCTTAAAAGTAGGTGACGTAGATTTGAGGCTGTCACCATGCCTCATCTTGATAATGTGAAAGTGGTGGTTGTTCCTCTTGGCCTCCCGACGAGATGCATACTAGGTGAGGAATGCTTCGAACACCTCGTCGAAATTGTGAGAGAATTTGGAGGTAGAAAGTAGAACCAATCTGAGGCCACACCTTTCAAACTTAAAAAAAAAAAAGACATATGAGCGGGTCGTTTGGGGTAGACTACCATTTTGTTCTGGAAATACCTGATGTCTTGGACCATGTCTGGAGTAGTAGTCGAAAGTTGGAGTCGAGAACTTCCTCCAGAACTTGCACTCCATGATTTCTTTGGAAAGGGGGACTCAGAGACTTCGACAGCAGTAGGTGTTGATCGGCTGTTGAGTTACAACTTAGCCTCCTAAATTCGTCTTTTGATTAACTTGTTGAGCACCCTAATGTCGAGAGATTCTCCGATTCCAGGCTCGCTTTCTGACTGTGTCAATATCTGGGTGTTCTGGAGGCAGCGATTTGGGCCCGGAGTTGTTCGTTGAGTTGCGCCAATGCCTCCTTCATCTGCTCTTTTATGTCGGTAAGCATCTGAAAGATTTGGTCTTCATACTGTGGCAAGGGTACTTGGACGTTGGCGATTGCCTCATGAGACGAGGAGGAGCCAGTGTTCTCGGTAGTATGTGACTGATCGATGGGTGACAGGGGGACCGTGCCCCAATGGTGCTGATGGTCTTGCCCTTTGATGTGTTGCCATTGAGGATGACAGTTTGCTTTCTTAAGAGCCATCGACCCTATGGAAGAGACTTTGAGGAGGCTTATGAGAAAGGTTTTGCGTCAGATAAGGAGGAGAAATCTTAAATGTGCACTCAGATCTCAATGAAAGTACCAGTTGTAGTGGTGATTTTTCACCACATCTAATTGGACGGTCAATCCTCACCACAAGTAAGAAATGAAATAACATAATGCACGTAGATAAAATACAACACAGAAAGAGGACATAAAGAATTTACGTGAAAACCCTAATCGAAAAAATCACGAGGAGGAGGAGCTTCATTATAATTCCCAGATACATGAATTACATGAATCTAGAAAATAAGTACAGTTTAGATTCAGAATCTGAATTCGGGTCCAAATTCTCTTTTTCGTTGGAAGAGAAGGTTTACTTATACTTGACTGAGTTGGTGGCATGGAAGCAA